>JADGDC010000378.1:144100-186816 GCA_016859345.1 Istiophorus platypterus
ACGCCTTTTGTTTTCTATATATTATCTTTTTGGTATATATTTTGTATATATTATTTTGGGATCTAGGCACCATGCGCATCGGGAGAGGCACCTCACCTTCTCCCCTCCCCTGGAGCTCCTGGTATTCCCCGCCTAACAATCAGGTAGCCCAGGGAGGGGTTACACGCACTGGGAAGTCTCCTCAACTTTTTTTCCTATATAATATTATTTTTGTATATATTTTGTATATATTATTTTAGGCTAGGCAACATGTGCGTCCTGCATGTCTCTCCGTCCGGCCCCCACTCCCCTACCTCCTGGGCTCCTGCGTTCCCCTTCCCATCCATCAGGCAGCAGAGTAGGGCTCAAGCACCTGGGAAGTCTCCTCGCCTCCCTTGCATTCTGTATATGTTACTATAATTTTGTCTATGTTTTATATATATCTTTAATTTATAATTTTTGGCTGGGCTCCATGCATCAGGAGAAAGCCACCCGTTCCTGCCTCCCTGGAGCTCCCAGCGTTCCCGCCTGACTAATCAGGCAGTCTAGGAGAGGTTCCAAGCTCTAGGAAGGCTCACCGCCTCGCCTTCTATTTTCTGAATATTATTTTTTTACATAGTTTGTATATATTATTATTTTGGCATTAGGCACCACGCTTGGGAGGGCTCTCGGTTCCCCAGACTCCTGGAGCTCCCTGCTTTCCCCGCCTGACCCATCAGGCAGCACAGGAGAGGCTCCACGAGCTGAGGAAGGCTCCTCTCCTTTCCTATTATTTTCTATATATTATTATTTTGTATATATTTTCTACATATTATTTTGGGGCTAGGTAATATATGCATTGAGCAGCGCTCCACACCCGCTCACTTTCCTACCCAGAAGCTCCCAGCGTACTACCGCCTGATCCATCACGCAGCCCAGGGAGAGGCTACACGCACACAGGGAAGGCTCCTCGCATTTTATTTTCTATATAATATTATTTTGTATGTTTTGTATATATTTTTTGCAACTAGGCACCATTTGTATCTGGCAGGGCTCCTCACCCTTCCTCCTCCCTGGAGACCGGTGTTCCCCCGCCTGACCATCAGGCAGCCCAGGGAGATGCTACACGAGTTCGGGGAAGGCTCCCCGCCTTGCCTTTTATTTTCTATATACGAATATTTTCTATATATTTTTTACATATTATTTTGGGGCTAGGCATCATGTGCATCTAGCAGGGCTCCCGCCCATACCATTTCTCCCCTATAGCTCCCAGCATTCCCCGCCTGAACCATCAGGCAGCCTAGGAGAGGCTCCAAGCGCCGGGAAGTCTCGCTTCCCTATTTTTTTGCATATATTATTATTTGGTATATATTCTGTATATATTATTATATATTATTTCGAGTGACCTCCATGCGCATCGGAGAGGCTTCGCCCGCCTCCCTGCCTCCTGGAGCTTGCTGCGTTCCCATCTGACCCTTGCGGCAGCCCAGGAGAGGTTCCACGATCTCAGTGAAGTCTCCTCGCCTCAACTTGTATTTTGCACATATTGTGATTATGTATATATTCTGAATATATATTATTATATATTATTTTGGAGTGGCCTCCATTCGCAACGGAGACGGCCTATCCGCCTCCTTCCTCCTGGAGCTTCCATCGTTCCCGCCTGACAGATCAGGAAGCCCAGGAGAGGTACCACGAGCCTCGGGAAGGCTCCCTCCCTCATCTTGTATTTAATATATATTATGCTTTTATGTATGTATTTTGTATATATTGTTATATATTATTTTGTGGCAGGGTTCCCGGCGCTTTGAGGAGTGCTCTTGGCCCACTCCTCTCCCTCCCATGGAGCTCCCGGCGTTCCCTCGCCGGACCAATCAGGAAGTCTAAGGAGAGGCTCCAAGCGCAACGGGAAGGCTCCTCGCCTCGCCTTCTATTTTCTGAATATTATTATTTTTTATATAGTGTGTATATTTTATTATTTTGGGGTTAAGCCCCACGCGCTTGGGGGAAGGCTCCTTGCGCGTTCCCCAGACTCCCCTGTACCTCCCTGCTTTCCCTCGCCTGACCAATCAGGCAGCACAGGAAGAGGCTCCATGAGCTCGGGGAAGTCTCCTCCCCTCACCTTGTATTTTCTATATATTATTTTAGGTTTATATTTTTTATACATATTATTATATATTATTTTGGAGCTGGGTTCCATCTGTTTTGGGAGGGCTACTCACTCACTCCCCTTCCTCCACTGGAGCTCCTGCCTCCCCGCCTGACAAATCAGGCAGCCCAGGAGAGGCTAATTAACGGGGAAGGCTCTTCATCTTTTATTTTCTATATAATATTATGTTGTATATTTTGTATATGTTATTTTGAGGCTAGGCACCATGTGCATCTGGCAGGGCTCCGTCCGCCTCCCTACTTCCCCTGTAGCTCCTTGTTCCCCTGCCCAACCCATCAGGCAGCACAGGTAGAGGCCCAAGCCTCTCGCCTCCCCTTGCACTCTGTATGTATTATTATTTTGTCTATATTTTGTATATATTTTTATATATTTTGGGACTAGGCACCATGGGCATCCAGCAGGGCCCCCCGCCCGCTCCCTTTCCTCCCTCCCCTGGAGCTCCCATCGTTCCCCAGCCTGACAGATCAGGAAGCCCAGGGAGAGGTACCACGAGCTCGGGAAGGGTCCTCCTCTCATCTTGTATTTAATATATATTATACTGTTGGAATATATTTTGTATATATTATTATATATTATTTTGTGGCTGGGTTCCCTGCGCTTTGGGGAGGGCTCTTGGCCCATTTCCCTCCCTCCCCTGGAGCTCCCAGCATTCCCCCGCCTGACTAATCAGGCAGTCTAAGGAGAGGCTCCAAGCGCCAAGAAGGCTCCTCGCCTTCTATTTTCTGAATATTATTAATTGTTTATATAGTGTATATATTATTATTTTGGGGTTAGGCTCCACGTGCTGCGTGTTCCCCAGACTCCCTGGACCTCCTGCCCCCCGCCTGACCCATCAGGCAGCACAGGGAGAGGCTCCATGAGCTCGTGGAAGTCTCCTCCCCTCACTTTGTATTTTGTATATAATATTATTTTGTATTCATTTCGTATATGTTATTATATAATTTTGGGGCTGGGTCCCATGCACATTAGGGAAGGCCTCGCCCGCCCCTTCCTCCCTGTATCATCCAATTCCCTCCGTCTGACCCATTAGGCAACCCAGGGAGAGGCTCCACGAGCTCGAGGAAGGCTCCTCGCCTTTCCTTGTATTTTCTATATAGTATTATTTTGTATATATTTTCTGCATATTATCTTCGGCCTAGTTAACATGTGCATTTGGCAGGGCTCCTCCTCCGCTTCCTTCCTGCCCCTGGAGCTCCCGGTGTTCCCCCGCCTGACCATCAGGCAGCCCAGGGAGAGGCTCCACGAGCTCGGGGAAGGCTCCTCGCCTCGCCTTGTATCTTCTATATAAGATTATTTTAAATATATTTTTGGTATATATTATATTGGGACTAGGCACCATGCATCCAGCAGGGCCCCCGCCCGCCTCCTCCCTGGAGCTCCCATCGTTCCCCAGCCTGACAGATCAGGAAGCCCAGGAGAGGTACCACGAGCTCGGGAAGGAATATATTGGAATATATTGGAATATATTTTGTATATATTATTATATATTATTTTATGGCTGGGTTCCCTGCGCTTGGGGAGGGCTTGCCCACTTCCTTCTATTTTCTGAATATTATTATTTTTTATATAGTTTGTATATATTATTATTTTGGGGTTAGGCTCCACGTGCTTGGGAGGGCTCTCGCGGGTTCCCTTCCTACTCCTCTGGACCTCCCTGCTTTCCCCGCCTGACCCATCAGGCAGCACAGGAGAGGCTCCATGAGCTCGGAAGGCTCCTCGCCTACCTTGTATTTTCTATATAATATTATTTTTATTCATTTCGTATATATATTATTATATATAATTTTGGGGCTGGGTCCCATGCACATTAGGAAGGCTCTCGCCCGCCCCTTCCTCCCTCTTATCTTCCACCGTTCCTGCCTGACCCATCAGGCAACCCAGGAGAGGCTCCACGAGCTCGAGGAAGGCCTCGCCTTTCCTTGCATTTTCTATATAGTATTAATTTGTATATATTTTCTGCATATTATCTTTGGCCTAGTTAACATGTGCATTTGGCAGGGCTCCTCCTCCGCTTCCCTTCTTCTGGAGCTCGGTGTTCCCCGCCTGACCATCAGGCAGCCCAGGAGAGGCTCCACGAGCTCGGGAAGGCCTATCCTTGTATTTTTTCTATATATGATTATTTTGTATATATTTATTCCATATTATTTTGGGGCTAGACAGCATGTGCATTTGGCAAGGCTCATCGTCCGCCTCCTCCCTCCCTGGAGCTCCTGCTTTCCCTGCCCAACCCATCAGACAGCACAGTTAGAGGCTCGAGCACGGGAAGTCTCCTCGCCTCCCCTTGCATTCTGTATATGATATTATTTTGTCTATATTTTGTATATTTTTTTATATATTATTTTGGGACTACGCACCATCGCATCGGGAGGACTCTCGCCGCCCTTCCTCCCCTGGAGCTGCCAGTGTTCCCCCGTCTGACCCATCAGGCAACCCAGGGAGTGGCTCCACGAGCTCGATGAAGGCTCGTCGCCTTGCATTGTTTTTTATATATAGTATTTTTTTGTATATATTTTGTACATACTATTTCTGTGCTAAGCACCATGTACATTTTTGAGGGGTTCCCTGCGTTACTCCGCCTTACACATCAGGCAGCCCAGGGAGAGGCTCCATTCGCAAGGGGAAGTATCCTCGCCTCTCCTTTCCTTCTTTATATATTGTTTTTTTTGTCTATATTTTGTATATATTTTTTATATTTTTTTTTTGGGCTGGGCTCCAGGCGCATCTTGGGAGGGCTCCTCACCGCTCCCCTCTCCCTCTGGAGCTCCCCGCATTCCCCCGCCTTACCCATCAGGCAGCCCAGGGAGAGGTTACACGCAGACGGGGAAGGGTGCTCCACTCCCCTCTTGCATTCTGTACACTTTATTATTTTGTCTATATTTTGTATATATTTTTTATATAGTATTTTTGGGCTGGGCTCCATGCACATCTAGGAGGGCACGACGCCCGCCTCCCTGCCTCCCCTGGAGCTTGCTGCGTTCCCCCATCTGACCCATCAGGAAGCCCAGGGAGAGGCTCCACGAGCTCAGGAAGGGTCCTCCTCTCATCTTGTATTTAATATATATTATGCTTTTGGTATATATTTTGTATATATTATTATATATTATTTTGTGGCTGGGTTCCCTGCGCTTTGGGGAGGGCTCTTTGCCCACTTCCCTCCCTCCCCTGGAGCTCCCAGCGTTCCCCCGCCTGACTAATCAGGCAGTCTAAGGAGAGGCTCCAAGCAAGGGGAAGGCTCCTCGCCTCGCCTTCTATTTCCTGAATATTATTATTTCTTATATAGTGTGTATATATTAGTATTTTGGGGTTAGGCTCCACACGCTTGGGAGAGGGCTCCTCGCACGTTCCCCAGACTCCCTTGGAGCTCCCTGGTTTCCCCTGCCTGACCAATCAGGAAGCACAGGGAGAGGTAAGAAGCTCGAGGAAGTCTCATCCACTCACCTTGTATTTTGTATATATTATTATTTTGTATTTATTTCATATATAATATAAAATATTATTTTGGGCTGGGATCCAGGCGCATCTTGGGAGGGCTCATCGCTCCTCTTCTTCCCCCTGGAGTTCCCGCATTCCCCGCCAGACCCATCAGGAAGACCAGGAGAGGCTACACGACACGGGAAGGCTCGCCTTTTACCTTCTATATAATATTATTTTGTATATGTTATTTTGGGCTCGGCACCATGTCGTATGGCAGGGCTCTCCTCGCCTCCCCTACCTCCTGGAGCTCCCTCGTTCCCCTGCCCAACCCATCAGGAAGCACAGGTAGAGGCTCGAGCACACGGGAAATCTCACGCCTCCTTGCATTCTGTATATGTTATTATTTTGTCAATATTTTGTATATATTTTTATATATTATTTTGGGCTGGGCTCAATGCACGTCAGAGAGTGCATGTCGCCCGCTCACCTGCCTCCTGGAGCTTGCTGCGTTCGCCTGTCCTGACCCATCAGGCAGCCCAGGAGAGGTTCCACGAGCTCGAGGAAGGCTCCCGCCTCGCCTTTAATTTTCTTTTTTGGGAGGGCGGGGAAACTGCCCTGCCTCACTTGAATGAAGCCCGTGCTTCTCTCCTTTCCTCCCCAGGAGGATGAGAGTTTCCACCTGAGTGGGTAAACAGGCTCCACTGGTGAGAAGGGGTTCCTGGAGGGGAAGGTGCGAAGCCGTGCTAGGGGCTAAACGGGGTGCCGGGAGGAAGGGGAGCGGGCGAGGAGCCTTCCCCGTATGCGCGGATACTCTTCCTCCACAGCTGAGCAACCAAAAGCCTGCAGACTTTTTCCACAGGACATGGTGGCCCTAAAAAAGGTTGAAATAAACGTTAACTGGAGGAGGTGGGGGGGAAGGAAAAGAAAAATAAATATATGTATATATTCATAAAAATAAATAAATAAATACACCGTTTTTCCCAGGTTTTTTCAGAGGTGGGAGGGGCGGGGAAAACTGCCCTGCCTCACTTGAATGAAGCCCCGTTTCCCCTCTCCTTTTCCTCGCCAGGAGGATGAGAGTTTCCACCTGGGTGGGTGAAACAGTTCCACTGTTGAGCAGGGTTCCCGGAGGGGAAGGACAGAAGCCGTGCTAGGGCTAAACGGGGGGCCGTAGGGGTGAGGGGCTCCAGGGGGCCGGGAGGCAGGAGGCGGGCAGGAGCCTTCCTGCAGTGCTGAGCCTCTTCCTCCGCAGCTGAGCATATATATATATATGTATATATATTTATATATATATATATATATATAAATAAATATGCCTCTTCTCCCAGGTTTTTCAGAGGTGGGAGACGCGGGGAAAACTGCCCTGCCTCACTTGAATGAAGACCCGTTTCCCCTCTCCTTTTCCTCCCCAGGAGAATGAGAGTTTTCACCTGGGTGGGTGAACAGGTTCCACTGGTGAGCAGGGTTCGCAGAGGGGGAGGTAAGAAGCCGTGCTAAAGCTAAACGGGGGGCCGGGAGGCAGGGGAGCGGGCAAGGAGCCTTCCACGTGCGCTCGGAGCCTCTTCCTCCACAGCTGAGCACCCAAAACCCTGAAGACTTTTTCCACAGGGCATGGTGGCCCATAAAACGGTTAGGATTAACATTAACTGGAAGTGGTGGGGAGATAAAGATATGTATATATTTATAAAAATAAATAAATACACCGTTTTTTCTCAGGTTTTTCAGAGGTGGGAGGGCGGGGAAACTGCCCTGCCTCACTTGAATGAAGCCCGTTTCTCTCCTTTCCTCCCCAGGAGTATGAGAGTTTCCACCTGGGTGGGTTAACAGGTTCCACTCGTGAGCAGGGTTCCTGGAGGAAGGAGAAGCTGTGCTCGGCTAAACGGGGGCGGAGGTGAGGGGCTCCAGGGAGCCGAGGAAAAGAACCGGCGAGGAGCCTTCCCGTCTTGTGAGCATCTTCCTCCACAGCTGAGCACCCAAAACCCTGCAGACTTTTCCACAGGGCATGGTAGCCCATAAAACGGTTGAGATTAACATGAACTGGAGGTGGTGGGAGGCAGAAAAAAATATATATATATATATATATATATATATATATATATATATATATATATATATATATATATACGCCTTTTCTCCCAGGTTTTTCAGGGGTGGAGGGCGGGGAAACTGCCCTGCCTCACTTTAATGAAGCCCTGTTTCCCCTCTCCTTTTCCTCCCCAGGAGGATGAGAGTGCCCACCTGGGTGGGTTAACAGGTTCCACTCGTGAGCAGGGTTCCTGGAGGGGAAGGAGAGAAGCTGTGCTCGGGCAAAACGGGGGGCGGGAGGAAGGGGAGCGGGCTTGGAGCCTTCCCCGTGCACGCGGAGCCTCTTCCTCCACAGCTGAGCACCCAAAACCCTGCAGACTTTTTCCACAGGGCATGGTGGCCCATAAAGGGGTTAAGATTAACATGAACTGGAGGTGGTGGTGGGGGGGATAAATATATGTATATATTTATAAAAATAAATAAATAAATACACCGTTTTTCTCAGGTTTTTCAGAGGTGGGAGGGGCGGGGGAAACTGCCCTGCATCACTTGAATGAAGCCCCGTTGCCCCTCTCCTTTTCCTACCCAGGAAGATGAGAGTTTCCACCTGGGTGGGTTAACAGGTTCCACTCGTGAGCAGGGTTCCTGGAGGGGAAGGAGAGAAGCTGTGCTCGGGCAAAACGGGGGGCGGGAGGCAGATGAGCGGGCGTGGAGCCTTCCCCGTGCGCGCGGAGCCTCTTTCTCCACAGCTTAGCACCCAAAAGCCTGCAGACTTTTCCACAGGGCATGGTGGCCCATAAAAAATGTAGCCGCAAGGGGACACAAGCCAGTGTCTTATTGTGCCGGTCCCAAGCCCGGATAAATACAGAGGGTTGTGTCAGGAAGGGCATCCGACATAAAAGGAGGAGGCCTAGAGGAAGACCAAAGAGGAGGTTTATGGATGTAGTGAAAGTGGACATGAAGGTAGTTGGTGTGAGAGAAGAGGACGCAGAAGACAGGGTTAGATGGAGGACACTGATTCGCTGTGGCGACCCCTAAAGGGAAAAGCCGAAAGAAAAAGAAGAAGATAAACTTTGTATATGTTATTTTGGGGCAAGGCACCATGTGCATCTGGCAGGGCTCCTCGTCCGCTCCCCTTCTTCCCCTTGAGCTCCCTGCGTTCCCCTTCCGAACCAATCAGGCAGCACAGGTAGAGGCTCCAAGTGCAAGGGGAAGGCTCCTCGCCTCGCCTTCTATTTTCTGAATATTATTATTTTTTATATATTTTGCATATATTTTTATTTTGGGGTTAGGATCCACGCGCTTGGAGAAGGGCTCCTCCCCGCTCCCCTTCCTCCCATGGAGCTCCCGCCTGACCCATCAGGCAGCCCAGGGAGAGGCTCCACGAGAACGAGGAACGCTCCTCGCCTTTCCTTGTATTTTCTATATAGGATTATTTTTTATATACTTAGGACATATTATGTTGGGGTTAGGCAACATGTGCATCTGACAGGGCTCCTCGCCCGCTCCCTTCCCTCCCCTGGAGTTCCCTGCTTTCATCCGCCTAACCCATCAGGCTGCTTAGGGAGAAGCTCCAAGCACACAGGGAAGGCTCCTAGCCTCGCCTTGTATTTTGCATTTATTATTATTTTGTAAGTATCCTGTATATATTATTACATATTATTTTGGGGCTGGGCTCCATGCGCATCCTGGGAGGGCTCCTCGCTCGCTCCCCTTCGTCTCCTGGAGTTCCTGGTGTTCCCCCGCCTGACATTCAGAGAGTATCCAAGCACTCGGGGGAAGTCTCCTCCCCTCACCTTGTATTTTGTATATATTATTATTTTGTATTCATTTCGTATATATTATTATATATTGTTTTGGGGCTGGGCTCCAGGCGCATGGGAGGGCCTCGCCGCCCTCTCCCCCTGGAGCTCCCTCATGCTCCCCATCTGACCCATAAGGCAGCCCAGGAAGATGCTACACACACACGGGGAAGTCTCCTCACCTCCCATGCATTTTCAATATATTATTATTTTGTATATATTTTGAATATGTTATTTTGGGGCAAGGCACCATGTGCATCTGGCAGGGCTCGTCCGCCTCCCTCCCCTTGAGCTCCCTCGTTCCCTTCCCATCCATCAGGCCGACCTGGGAGAGGCTCCAAGCACTCGGGAGGCTCCTCTCCCTTGCATTCTGTATTTGTTATTATTTTTCTATATTTGGTATATATTTTTATATATTATTTTTGGGGCCCCTGCTGCATGCATATCAAGGAGGGAAAGTCGCCCTTTCCTTCCTCCTGGAGCTTGCTGCATTCCCCCATCTGAACGCATCAGGCAACCCAGGGAGAGGTTCCACGAGCTTGAGGAAGGCTCCTCGCTTCACCTTTTATTTTCTTCATAGTATTATTTTGTACATATTTTGTATATAATATTTTGGGGCTAGGAACCATGCGCATTGGGGAGGGCTCCTCACCCGCTCCCCTTCCTCCTCTGGAGCTCCCAGTGTTCCCCCGTCTAACCCATCAGGCAACCCAGGGAGAGGCTCCGCGAGCTCGAGAAAGGCTCCTTGCCTCGCCTTGTATTTTGTATATTCTATTTTTTTGTATATATTATTATATATTATTTTGGAGCTGGGATCCATGCACATCAGGGAGGGCTCCTCGTCCGCCCCCCTCCCCCGGAGCTCCCTGTGTTACCCCGCCTGACCCTTCAGGCTGCCCAGGGATTAGCTCCAAGCACACGGAAAGGCCTCGCCTCAAATTTTATTTTGCATATATTATTATTTTGTACATATTCTGTATATATTATTATATATTATGTTGGGGCCGGCCTCCATCCGCATCTTTGGAGGGCTCGCCCGCCCCTTCCTCCACTGAAGCTCCTAGCTTCCCCCACCAGACCCATCAGGCAGCCCAGGGAGAAGCTACACGAGCTCGAGGAAGTCTCCTCGCCTCGCCTTGTATTTTGTATATATCATTATTTTGGTTTATGCTTTGTATATATTATTATATATTATTTTGGGGCTGGGATCCATGCTTATCGGGGAGGGATCTTGGCCCACTCCCCTTCCTCCACTTGAGTTGCCAGTGTTCCCCCGTCTGACCCATCAGGCAACCCAGGGAGAGGCTCCACGAGTCGAGGAAGGCTCCTAGCCTCGCTTGTATCTTCTATATAAGATTATTTTCTATATATTTGGTACATATTATTTTTTGGGGCTAGGCACCATGTGCATCTGGCAGGGCTCCTCTCGTCCGCTCACCAGACTCCCCTGGAGCCTCATGCCCCTGCCCAACCCATCAGGCAACAAAAGTAGAGGCTCTAGGCACACGGGAAGTCTCCTCGCCTCCTTGCACTCTGTATATGTTATTACTTTGTGTATATTTTGTACATATTTTTTAGATATTATTTTTGGCTGGGCTCCATGCACATCAGGAAGGCACACCGCCCACTCCCTCCTCCCCTGGAGTTCCTGCATTCCCCGCCTGACCAATCAGGCAGTCTAGGAGAGGCTCCAGCAAGGGAAGGCTCTCACCTCGCCTTCTATCTTCTGAATACTATTATTTTTTATATAATTTCTACATATTGTTTTGGGGTTAGGCTACATGTGCTTGGGAAGGGCTCTCGTCCGCCCTCCTTCCCTCGAGCTCCTGCGTTCCTCCGCCTAACCCATCAGGCTGCCGTGGAGAAGATCCAACCACACGGGAAGTCTCCTCGCTTCGCTTGTATTTTGCATATATTATTATTTTATACATATTCTGTATATATTATTATATATTATTTTTGGGGCTGGGCTCCATGCGAATCTTGGGAGGGCTCTCGCCCGGCCCCTTCCTCTCCTGGAGCTCCCAATGTACTCCGCCTGACTCATCAGGCAACCCAGGAGATGCTAGACACACACGGGAAGTCTCCTCACCTTCCCTTGCATTTTATATATGTTATCATTTTGTCTATATTTTGTATATATTTTTTATATATTTTTTTGGGCTGGGCTCCATGCACATCAGGAGGGCACGTCACCCGCCCCTTCCTCCTGGAGCTCCCAGCGTTCCCCTGTCCGTCCCATCAGGCAGCCCAGGAGAGGTTCCACGAGCTCGAGGAAGGCTCGCCTCGCCTTTTATTTTCTTTATACTATTATTTTGTCTATATTTTGTATATGTTATTTTAGGGCTAGGCACCATGCACATCGGGAGGGCTCCTCACCCGCTCCCCTGCCCCCCCTGGAGCTCCCCGCATTCCCCAACCTTACCCATCAGGCAGCCCAGGGAGAGGCTACACGCACGCTGCAGGAAGCCTCCTCGCCTTTTATTTTCTATATAATATTATTTTGAATATATGTTGTATATGTTATTTTGGGCTAGGCATCATGTGCATTTGGCAGGGCTCCTCGTCCATCTCCCCTCCCTCCCCTGGAATTCCATGCGTTCCTCCGCCTAACCCATCAGGCTGCCTAGAGAAAAGTCTCCTCACCTCGCCTTTTGTTTTCTATATATTATCTTTTGGTATATATTTTGTATATATTATTTTGGGACTAGGCACCATGCGCATCGGGGAGGGCACCTCACCTGCTCCCCTCTCCCCCCTGGAGCTCCTGGTATTCCCCCGCCTAACAATCAGGTAGCCCAGGGAGAGGTTACACGCACACTGGGAAGTCTCCTCAACTTTTATTTTCTATATAATATTATTTTGTATATATTTTGTATATGTTATTTTAGGCTAGGCAACATGTGCGTCTCGCAGGTCTCTCCGTCCGCTCCCCTACCTCCCCTGGAGCTTCCTGCGTTCCCCTTCCCATCCATCAGGCAGCAGAGGTAGGGGCTCCAAGCACACGGGGAAGTCTCCTCGCCTCCCCTTGCATTCTGTATATGTTACTATAATTTTGTCTATGTTTTATATATATCTTTAATATATAATTTTTTGGCTGGGCTCCATGCACATCAGGGAGAGAAAGCCGCCCGTTCCCCTGCCTCCCCTGGAGCTTGCTGCGTTCCCCCGTCTGACCCATCAGGCAGCACAGGGAGAGGTTCCACGAGCTCTAGGAAGGCTCACCGCCTCGCCTTTTATTTTATATATATATTTTTTTCTTATATATTTTTTATATATTATTTTTGGGCTGGGCTCCATGCACATCGGGGAGGGCTCCTCGCCCGCTCTCCATCCTCCCCTGGAGCTTGCTACGTTCCCCCATCTGACCCATCAAGCAGCCCAGGGAGAGTCTCCACGAGCTTGAGGAAGGCTCCTCGCTTCGACCTATATTTTCTATATAGGTTATTTTCAATATAATTTGTACATATTATTTTGGGGCTAGGCACCATGTGCATTTAGCAGGGCCTCGTCCGCTCCCCTACCTCCCCTGGAGCTCCCTGCGTTCCCATGCTCAACCCATCAGGCAGCACAGGTAGGAGCTCCAAGCAAAGGGAAGTCTCCTCGCCCCTTGCATTCTGTATATGTTATTATTGAAGGATATATTTTGTATATATTATTTACATTATTTTCGGGATGGGTTCCATGCGCTTTGGGGGAGGCTCTCTCCCACCTCCCTCCTGGAGCTTCCCCCGCCTGACCAATCAGGCAGTCTAGGGAGAGGCGCAAGGGGAAGGGTCCTTGCCTCGCCTTATATTTTCTGAATATTATTATTTTTTACATAGTTTGTATATATTATTATATTGGGGTTAGGCACCACGCGCTTGGGGGAGGGCTCCTCTCGTTATCCCCAAACTCCCCTGGAGCTCCCTGCATTCCCCCGCCAGACCCATTAGGCAGCCTAGGGAGAGGCTCCACGAGCTGGAGGAAGGCTCCTCGCTTCGACCTATATTTTCTATATAGGGTTATTTTCAATATAATTTGTACATATTATTTTGGGGCTAGGCACCATGTGCATTTAGCAGGGCTCCTCGTCCGCTCCCCTACCTCCCCTGAGCTCCTCATGCTCCCATGCTCAACCCATCAGGCAGCACAGGTAGGAGCTCCAAGCAAAAGGGGAAGTCTCCTCGCCTCCCCTTGCATTCTGTATATGTTATTATTGAAGGATATATTTTGTATATATTATTTACATTATTTTCGGGCTGGGTTCCATGCGCTTTGGGGAGGGCTCCTCTCCCACTCCTCCTCCCTGAGCTTCCCCCGCCTGACCAATCAGGCAGTCTAGGGAGAGGCGCAAGGGGAAGGGTCCTTGCCTCGCCTTATATTTTCTGAATATTATTATTTTTTACATAGTTTGTATATATTATTATATTGGGGTTAGGCACCACGCGCTTGGGGGAGGGCTCCTCTCGTTATCCCCAAACTCCCCTGGAGCTCCCTGCATTCCCCCGCCAGACCCATTAGGCAGCCTAGGGAGAGGCTCCACGAGCTGGAGGAAGGCTCCTCACCTTTCCTTGTATTTTCTATATAGGATTTTTTTTTGTATATTTTGCACATATTATTTTGGTGTTAGGCAACATGCGCATCTTACAGGGCTCCTCCTCCACTCCCCTCCTTACCCTGGAGCTCCCTGCGTTCATCCGGCTAACCCATCAGGCAGCCTAGGGAGAAGCTCCAAGCACACGGGGAAGGCTCTTCGCCTCGCCTTTTATTTTGCATATATTATTATTTTGTACATATTCTGTACATATTATTATATATTATTTTGGGGCTTGGCTCCATGCACATCATGAGAGGGCTCCTCACCCACTTCCCTTCCGCCCCTGGAGCTCCCAACATACTCCTGCCTGACCCATCAGGTAGCCTATGGAGAAGCTCCAAGAGCTCGTGGAAGTCTCCTCGCCTCGCCTTTTATTTTCTATATAATATTATTTTGTATATATTTTGTATATATTATTTTGGAGTAGGCACCATGTGCATCGGGTGGCCTCACCCGCTCCCCTGCCTCCCCTGGAGATCCCAGTATTCCCTCGCCTGACCATCAGGTAGCCGAGGGAGATGGTACACGCACACGGGGAAGGCTATTCCTCTTTTATTTTCTATATAATATTATTTTGTATATATTTTGTGTATGTTATTTTGGGCTAGGCACCATGTGCATCTGGAAGGGCTCCTCTTCCGCTCCCTCACCTCTCCTGGAGCTCCCTGCGTTCCCCTGCCCAACCCATCAGGCAGCAGAGGTAGAGGCTCCAAGCACATGGTGAAGTCTCCTCGCCTCCCCTTGAATGTTGTATATGTTATTATTTTGTCTGTATTTTGTATATATTTTGTATATCTTATTTTGGGGTTTGGCACCATGCGCATCGGGGAGGGCTCATCGCTGCTCCCCTCTCCCCCCTTGAGCTCCCTGCATTTCCCCGCCTGACCCATCACCAGACCAGGGAGAGGCTACACGCACAGGGGGAAAGCTCCTAGCCTTCTATTTTCTATACAATATTATTTTATATATATTTTGTACATATTATTTTGGGCTAGGAACCATTTGCATCTGGCAGGGCTCCTCCCCGCCTACCTCCCTGGAGCTCCTTGCGTTCCCCTGCCCGATTCATCAGGTAGCACAGGTAGAGGCTCCAAGCACACGGGGAAGTCTCCTCGCTTCCCCTTACATTCTGTATATGTTATTATTTTGTCAATATTTTCTATATATTTTTAATATATTATTTTTGGGCTGGGCTCCATGCATATAAGGGAGAGAAAGTCGCCTGTTCTCCTTCCTCCCCTGGAGCTTGCTGCGTTCCCCCGTTTGACCCTTAGGCAGCCCAGGGAGAGGTTCCACGAGCTCGAGGAATGCTCCTCCCCTCGTCTTTTATTTTATATATACTATTATTTTGTATATATTTTGTATATGTTATTTTGGGGCTAGGCACCATGCGTATCGGGGAGGGCTCCTCACCCGCTCCCCTTCCTCCCCTGGAGCTCCTAGTGTTCTCCTGCCTGACCATCAGGCATCCCAAGGAGAAGCTCCACGAGCTCGATAAAGGCTCCTCGCCTCGCCTTGTATTTTCTATATAATATTATTTTCTATAAATTTTGTAGATATTTTTTTGGGGCTAGGCAACATGTGCATCTAGCAGGGCTCCCCGCCCGCTCCCCTTTCTCCCCTGGAGCTCCTAGCATTCCCCCTCCTGTCCCATCAGGCAGCCTATGGAGAGCCTTTGAGCGCAAGGGGAGGTCTCCTCGCCTCGCCTATTTTTTTGCATATATTGTTATTTTTTATATATTCTGTATATATTATTCCATATTGTTTTGGGAGTGGCCTCCATGCGCATTGGAGAGAGCTCCTTGCCCGCTCCCCTTACTCCCCTGGAGCTCCCATCGTTTCCCCACCTGACAAATCAGGAAGCCCAGGGAGAGGTACCACGAGCTCGGGGAAGGCTCCTCCTCTCATCTTTTATTTAATATATTATGCTTTTGGTATAAATTTTGTATATATTATTATATATTATTTTGTGGCTGGTTTCCCTGCGCTATAGGGAGGGCTCCTCGCCCACTCCCCTCCCTCCCCCGGAGCTCCCAGCGTTCCCCCGCTTGACCAATCAGGCAGTCTAGGGAGAGGCTCCCAGCGCAAGGGGAAGGCTCCACGCCTTCTATTTTCTGAATATTATTATTTTTATGTAGTTTTATATATTATTATTTCGGGGTTAGGTTCCACGCTTGGGGAGGCCTCGTATGTTCCCCAGACTCCTGGAGCTCCTGCTTTCCCCCGACCCATCAGGAAGCACAGGAGAGGCTCCATGAGCTCAAGGAATTCTCCTCCCCTCACCTTGTATTTTGTATATATTTTTATTTTGTATTCATTTCGTATATGTTATTATATATTGTTTTGGGGCTGGGCTCCATGGCGCATCTTGGGAGGGCTCCTCGCCGCTCCCCTCACCCCCCTGCAGCTCCCGCAGATTCCCCGCTTTACCCGGCCAGGCAGCCCAGGGACAGGCTACACGCACACGGGGAAGGCTCCTCGTCTTTTATTTTCTAAATAACAATATTTTGTATATATTTTGTATTTGTTATTTTGGGCTAGGCACCATTTACATCTGGCAGGGCTCCTCTTCCGCTTCCCTTCCTCCCCTGGAGCTCCCTGCGTTCCCCTGTCCAACCCATCAGGCAGCCCAGGGAGAGGCTCCAAGCACACTGGGAAGTCTCCTCGCCTCCCCTTGCATTCTGTATATGTTATTATTTTGTCTATATTGTATATATTTTTAACATATTATTTTTGGGCTTAGCTCCATGCACATCCTGGAGGGAAAGTCGCCCGCTCTTCTGTCTCCCCTTGAGCTTGCTGCGTTCCCCCTTCTGACCCATCAGGCAGCCCAGGGAGAGGTTCCACGAGCTCGAGGAAGGCTCCTCGCCTCGCCTTTTATTTTCTTCGTAGTATTATTTTGTACATATTTTGTATATGTTATTTTGGGGCTAGGAACTATGCGCATTGGGGAGAGCTCCTCACCCGCTCCCCTTCCTCCCCTGCAGCTCCCAGCGTTCCCCCACCTGACCATTAGGCAGCCCAGAGGCTCCACGATCTCGAGGACGGCTCCTCGCCTCGCCTTTTATTTTTTTCTTAGTATTATTTTTTATATATATTGTATGTTTTATTTTGGGGCTAGGCACCATGCGCATTGGGGAGGGCTCCTCACCTGCTCCCCTTCCTCCCCTGCAGCTCCCAGCGTTCCCCCACCTGACCATTAGGCAGCCCAGGGAGAGGCTCCACGAGCTCGAGGACGGCTCCTCAACTTTCCTTGTATTTTCTATATATGATTATTTTGTATATATTTTGTATATATTATTTTGGGGCTATGCAACATGGGCATTTGGTCGTGCTCCTCGTCCGCTCCCCTCCCTCCCCATGAGGTCAATGCATTCCTCCACCTAACCCGTCCAGGCTGCCTAGGAGAAGCTCAAAACACATGGGGAAGGCTCCTCACCTCGCCTTTTATTTTCTATATAGTATTATTTTTTTATATTTTGTATATACTATTTTGGGACAAAGCACCATGCACATCGAGGAGGGCTCCTCGCCCGCTCCCCTTCCTCCCCTGGAGCTCCCAGTATTCTCCAGCTTGACCATCAGGCAGCCCAGGGAGCGGCTACACGCACAGGGGGAAGGCTCCTCGCCTTTTATTTTCATATATTATATTATTTTGTATATATTTTGTATATGTTATTTTGTGCTAGGCACCATGTGCATCTGCCAAGGCTGCTCGCCCGCTCCCCTCCCTCCCTTGGAGCTCCCTGCATTCCCGTGCCCAACTCATCAGGAAGCACAGGTAGAGGATCCAAGCACACTGGAAAGTCTCCTTTCCTCCCCTTACATTCAGTATATGTTATTATTTTGTCTTTATTTTATATATATTTTTTATATATTATTTTTGAGCTGGGCTTCATGCACTCAGGGAGGGCACGTCGCCCGCTCACCTGCCTCCCCTAGAGCTTTCTGCGTTCCAACGTCTGACCCATCAGGCAGCTCAGGGAGAGGTTCCACGAGCTCGAGGAAGGCTCCTCGCCTCGCCTTTTATTTTCCTCATAGTATTCTTTTATATATTTTGTGTATATGTTATTTTGGGGCTAGGCACCATGTGCATTTAGCAGGGCTCCCCGCCCGCTCCCTTTCCTTCCTTGGAGCTCCCAGCTTCCCGCCTGACCCATACGCAAGCCTAGGGAGAAACTCCAAGCGCACAGGGAAGTCTCCTCGCCTCGCCTTGTTTTTTGCATATATTGTTATTTTGTATATATTATGTATATATTATCATAAATTGTTTTGGTAGTGGCCTCCATGCGCATCGGAGAGGGCTTCTTGACCGCTCCCCTTCCTCCCCTGGAGCTCCCATCATTTCCCCGCCGGAAAGATCAGGAAGCCCAGGGAGAGGAACCACGAGCTCGGGGAAGGCTCCTCCCCTCATCTTGTATATATTTTGTATGTTATTTTATATTATTTAGTTGCTGGGTTCCCTGCACTTTGGGGAGGACTCCTCGCCCACTCCCCTCCCTCCCCTGGAGCTCCCAGCGCTCCCCCGCCTGACTAATCAGGCAGTCTAGGGAGAGGCTCCAAGCGCAAGGGGAAGGCTCCTTGCCTCGCCTTCTATTTTCTGAATATTATTATTTTTTACATAGTTTGTATATATTATTATTTTGGCATTAGGCACCACGCGCTTGGGGGAGGGCTCCTCGCGGGTTCCCCAGACTCCCTTGGAGCTCCCTGCTTTCCCCCGCCTGACCCATCAGGCAGCACAGGGAGAGGCTCCACGAGCTCGAGGAAGGCTCCTC
Organism: Istiophorus platypterus; assembly: GCA_016859345.1. Lineage (NCBI taxonomy): Eukaryota > Metazoa > Chordata > Actinopteri > Istiophoriformes > Istiophoridae > Istiophorus > Istiophorus platypterus. The sequence continues at coordinate 162,827 of JADGDC010000378.1, forward strand.
TCCTTTCCTATTATTTTCTATATATTATTATTTTGTATATATTTTCTACATATTATTTTGGGGCTAGGTAATATATGCATTGTGCAGGGCTCCTCACCCGCTCCCTTCTCCCTGAAGCTCCCAGCGTACTACCGCCTGATCCATCACGCAGCCCAGGGAGAGGCTACACGCACACAGGGAAGGCTCCTCGCCTTTTATTTTCTATATAATATTATTTTGTATGTTTTTGTATATATTTTTTTGCAACTAGGCACCATGTGTATCTGGCAGGGCTCCTCACCCGCTTCCCTCCCTCCCCTGGAGACCCCGGTGTTCCCCCGCCTGACCATCAGGCAGCCCAGGGAGATGCTACACGAGTTCGGGGAAGGCTCCCCGCCTTGCCTTTTATTTTCTATATACGAATATTTTCTATATATTTTTTACATATTATTTTGGGGCTAGGCATCATGTGCATCTAGCAGGGCTCCCCGCCCGCTACCATTTCTCCCCTATAGCTCCCAGCATTCCCCCGCCTGAACCATCAGGCAGCCTAGGGAGAGGCTCCAAGCGCACGGGGAAGTCTCCTCGCTTCCCCTATTTTTTTGCATATATTATTATTTGGTATATATTCTGTATATATTATTATATATTATTTCGGGAGTGACCTCCATGCGCATCGGAGAGGGCTCGTCGCCCGCTCCCCTGCCTCCCCTGGAGCTTGCTGCGTTCCCCCATCTGACCCCTGCGGCAGCCCAGGGAGAGGTTCCACGATCTCAGTGAAGTCTCCTCGCCTCAACTTGTATTTTGCACATATTGTGATTATGTATATATTCTGAATATATTATTATATATTATTTTTGGAGTGGCCTCCATTCGCAACGGAGACGGCTCCTATCCCGCTCCCCTTCCTCCCCTGGAGCTTCCATCGTTCCCCCGCCTGACAGATCAGGAAGCCCAGGGAGAGGTACCTGAGCCTGGGAAGGCTCCTCCCCTCATCTTGTATTTAATATATATTATGCTTTGCGTATGTATTTTGTATATATTGTTATATATTATTTTGTGGCAGGGTTCCCGGCGCTTTGAGGAGTGCTCTTGGCCCACTCCCCTCCCTCCCATGGAGCTCCCGGCGTTCCCTCGCCGGACCAATCAGGAAGTCTAAGGAGAGGCTCCAAGCGCAACGGGAAGGCTCCTCGCCTCGCCTTCTATTTTCTGAATATTATTATTTTTTATATAGTGTGTATATTTTATTATTTTGGGGTTAAGCCCCACGCGCTTGGGGGAAGGCTCCTTGCGCGTTCCCCAGACTCCCCTGTACCTCCCTGCTTTCCCCCGCCTGACCAATCAGGAAGCCCAGGGAGAGGTACCACGAGCTCGGGGAAGGCTCCTCCCCTCATCTTGTATTTAATATATATTATGCTTTGCGTATGTATTTTGTATATATTGTTATATATTATTTTGTGGCAGGGTTCCCGGCGCTTTGAGGAGTGCTCTTGGCCCACTCCCCTCCCTCCCATGGAGCTCCCGGCGTTCCCTCGCCGGACCAATCAGGAAGTCTAAGGAGAGGCTCCAAGCGCAACGGGAAGGCTCCTCGCCTCGCCTTCTATTTTCTGAATATTATTATTTTTTATATAGTGTGTATATTTTATTATTTTGGGGTTAAGCCCCACGCGCTTGGGGGAAGGCTCCTTGCGCGTTCCCCAGACTCCCCTGTACCTCCCTGCTTTCCCTCGCCTGACCAATCAGGCAGCACAGGAAGAGGCTCCATGAGCTCGGGGAAGTCTCCTCCCCTCACCTTGTATTTTCTATATATTATTTTAGGTTTATATTTTTTATATATGTTATTATATATTATTTTGGAGCTGGGTTCCATTCGTTTTGGGGAGGGCTCCTCACTCACTCCCCTTCCTCCACTGGAGCTCCCTGCGTTCCCCCGCCTGACAAATCAGGCAGCCCAGGGAGAGGCTAAGCGCACACGGGGAAGGCTCTTCATCTTTTATTTTCTATATAATATTATTTTGTATATATTTTGTATATGTTATTTTGAGGCTAGGCACCATGTGCATCTGGCAGGGCTCCTCGTCCGCTCCCCTACTTCCCCTGTAGCTCCCTGCGTTCCCCTGCCCAACCCATCAGGCAGCACAGGTAGAGGCTCCAAGCTCTCCTCGCCTCCCCTTGCACTCTGTATGTATTATTATTTTGTCTATATTTTGTATATATTTTTATATATTTTGGGACTAGGCACCATGCGCATCCAGCAGGGCCCCCCGCCCGCTCCCCTTCCTCCCTCCCCTGGAGCTCCCATCGTTCCCCAGCCTGACAGATCAGGAAGCCCAGGGAGAGGTACCACGAGCTCGGGAAGGGTCCTCCTCTCATCTTGTATTTAATATATATTATACTGTTGGAATATATTTTGTATATATTATTATATATTATTTTGTGGCTGGGTTCCCTGCGCTTTGGGGAGGGCTCTTGGCCCACTTCCCTCCCTCCCCTGGAGCTCCCATCGTTCCCCCGCCTGACTAATCAGGCAGTCTAAGGAGAGGCTCCAAGCGCAAGGGGAAGGCTCCGCCTCGCCTTCTATTTTCTGAATATTATTATTTTTTATATAGTGTGTATATATTATTATTTTGGGGTTAGGCTCCACGTGCTGCACGTTCCCCAGACTCCCCTGGACCTCCCTGCTTTCCCCCGCCTGACCCATCAGGCAGCACGTGGAAGTCTCCTCCCCTCACTTTGTATTTTGTATATAATATTATTTTGTATTCATTTCGTATATATTATTATATATAATTTTGGGGCTGGGTCCCATGCACATTAGGGAAGGCTCCTCGCCCGCTCCCCTTCCTCCCCTGTATCTTCCACCGTTCCCCCGTCTGACCCATTAGGCAACCCAGGGAGAGGCTCCACGAGCTCGAGGAAGGCTCCTCGCCTTTCCTTGTATTTTCTATATAGTATTATTTTGTATATATTTTCTGCATATTATCTTCGGCCTAGTTAACATGTGCATTTGGCAGGGCTCCTCCTCCGCTTCCCTTCCTGCCCCTTGAGCTCCCGGTGTTCCCCCGCCTGACCATCAGGCAGCCCAGGGAGAGGCTCCACGAGCTCGGGAAGGCTCGCCTCGCCTTGTATCTTCTATATAAGATTACTTTAAATATATTTTTGGTATATATTATTTTGGGACTAGGCACCATGCGCATCCACTAGGGCCCTCCGCCCGCTCCCCTTCCTCCCCTGGAGCTCCCATCGTTCCCCAGCCTGACAGATCAGGAAGCCCAGGGAGAGGTACCACGAGCTCGGGAAGGAATATATTGGAATATATTGGAATATATTTTGTATATATTATTATATATTATTTTATGGCTGGGTTCCCTGCGCTTTGGGGAGGGCTCTTGGCCCACTTCCCTTCTATTTTCTGAATATTATTATTTTTTTATATAGTGTGTATATATTATTATTTTGGGGTTAGGCTCCACGTGCTTGGGGAGGGCTCTCATGGGTTCCCTTACTCCTCTGGACCTCCTGCTTTCCCACGCCTGACCCATCAGGCAGCACAGGAGGCTCCATGAGCTCGGGGAAGGCCTCTCGCCTTTTGTATTTTCTATATAATATTATTTTTTATTCATTTCGTATATATTATTATATATAATTTTGGGGCTGGGTCCATTGCACATTAGGGAAGGCTCCTCGCCCGCTCCCCTTCCTCCCTCTCATCTTCCACCGTTCCCCCGTCTGACCCATCAGGCAACCCAGGGAGAGGCTCCACGAGCTCGAGGAAGGCTCCTCGCCTTTCCTTGCATTTTCTATATAGTATTAATTTGTATATATTTTCTGCATATTATCTTCGGCCTAGTTAACATGTGCATTTGGCAGGGCTCCTCCTCCGCTTCCCTTCCTGCCCCTGGAGCTCCCGGTGTTCCCCCGCCTGACCATCAGGCAGCCCAGGGAGAGGCTCCACGAGCTCGGGGAAGGCCTCGCCTTTCCTTGTATTTTTTCTATATATGATTATTTTGTATATATTTATTCCATATTATTTTGGGGCTAGACAGCATGTGCATTTGGCAAGGCTCCTCGTCCGCTCCCCTCCCTCCCCTGGAGCTCCCTGCTTTCCCCTGCCCAACCCATCAGACAGCACAGTTAGAGGCTCCGAGCACGCGGGGAAGTCTCCTCGCCTCCCCTTGCATTCTGTATATGATATTATTTTGTCTATATTTTGTATATTTTTTTATATATTATTTTGGGACTACGCACCATGCGCATAGGGGAGGACTCCTCACCCGCAACCCTTCCTCCCCTGGAGCTGCCAGTGTTCCCCCGTCTGACCCATCAGGCAACCCAGGGAGTGGCTCCACCAGCTCGATGAAGGCTCGTCGCCTTGCATTGTTTTTTATATATAGTATTTTTTTGTATATATTTTGTACATACTATTTCTGTGCTAGGCACCATGTACATTTTTGAGGGGTCCTCCCCCGCTCCCCTCCCTCCCCTGGAGTTCCCTGCGTTACTCCGCCTTACACATCAGGCAGCCCAGGGAGAGGCTCCATTCGCAAGGGGAAGTATCCTCGCCTCTCCTTTCCTTCTTTATATATTGTTTTTTTTTGTCTATATTTTGTATATATTTTTTATATTTTTTTTTTGGGCTGGGCTCCAGGCGCATCTTGGGAGGGCTCCTCACCGCTCCCCTCTCCCTCTGGAGCTCCCCGCTTTCCCCCGCCTTACCCATCAGGCAGCCCAGGGAGAGGTTACACGCAGACGGGGAAGGCTCCTCCACTCCCCTCTTGCATTCTGTACACTTTATTATTTTGTCTATATTTTGTATATATTTTTTATATAGTATTTTTGGGCTGGGCTCCATGCACATCTAGGAGGGCACGACGCCAGCTCCCCTGCCTCCCCTGGAGCTTACTGCGTTCCCCCATCTGACCCATCAGGAAGCCCAGGGAGAGGCTCCACAAGCTCAGGAAGGGTCCTCCTCTCATCTTGTATTTAATATATATTATGCTTTTGGTATATATTTTGTATATATTATTATATATTATTTTGTGGCTGGGTTCCCTGCTTTGGGGGAGGGCTCTTTGCCCACTTCCCTCCCTCCCCTGGAGCTCCCAGCGTTCCCCCGCCTGGCTAATCAGGCAGTCTAAGGAGAGGCTCCAAGCGCAAGGGGAAGGCTCCTCGCCTCGCCTTCTATTTCCTGAATATTATTATTTCTTATATAGTGTGTATATATTAGTATTTTGGGGTTAGGCTCCACACGCTTGGGGGAGGGCTCCTCGCACGTTCCCCAGACTCCCTTGGAGCTCCCTGGTTTCCCCTGCCTGACCAATCAGGAAGCACAGGGAGAGGTAAGAAGCTCGCGGAAGTCTCCTCCACTCACCTTGTATTTTGTATATATTATTATTTTGTATTTATTTCATATATATTATTAAGTATTATTTTGGGGCTGGGATCCAGGCGCATCTTGGGAGGGCTCATCGCCGCTCCTCTTTCCCCCCTGGAGTTCCCCGCATTCCCCCGCCAGACCCATCAGGAAGACCAGGGAGAGGCTACACGCACACGGGGAAGGCTCCTCGCCTTTTACCTTCTATATAATATTATTTTGTATATGTTATTTTGGGCTAGGCACCATGTGCGTATGGCAGGGCTCCTCCCCCGCTCCCCTACCTCCCCTGGAGCTCCCTGCGTTCCCCTGCCCAACCCATCAGGAAGCACAGGTAGAGGCTCCGAGCACACGGGGAAATCTTTCGCCTCCCCTTGCATTCTGTATATGTTATTATTTTGTCAATATTTTGTATATATTTTTATATATTATTTTTGGGCTGGGCTAAATGCACATCAGAGAGTGCATGTCGCCCGCTCACCTGCCTCCCCTGGAGCTTGCTGCGTTCGCCCGTCTGACCCATCAGGCAGCCCAGGGAGAGGTTCCACGAGCTCGAGGAAGGCTCCCCGCCTCGCCTTTAATTTTCTTTGGGAGGGGCGGGGGAAACTGCCCTGCTTCACTTGAATGAAGCCCCGTTTCCCCTCTCCTTCTCCTCAGGAGGATGAGAGTTTCCTCCTGAGTGGGTAAACAGGTTCCACTGGTGAGAAGGGGTTCCTGGAGGGGAAGGTGCGAAGCCGTGCTAGGGGCTAAACGGGGTGCCGGGAGGAAGGGGAGCGGGCGAGGAGCCTTCTCCGTATGCGCGGATCCTCTTCCTCCACAGCTGAGCAACCAAAAGCCTGCAGACTTTTTCCACAGGACATGGTGGCCCTAAAAAAGGTTGAAATAAACGTTAACTGGAGGAGGTGGGGGGGAAGGAAAAGAAAAAATAAATATATGTATATATTCATAAAAATAAATAAATACACCCTTTTTCCCAGGTTTTTTCAGAGGTGGGAGGGGCGGGGAAAACTGCCCTGCCTCACTTGAATGAAGCCCCGTTTCCCCTCTCCTTTTCCTCCCCAGGAGGATGAGAGTTTCCACCTGGGTGGGTGAAACGGTTCCACTGTTGAGCAGGGTTCCCGGAGGGGAAGGACAGAAGCCGTGCTAGGGCTAAACGGGGGGCTGTAGGGGTGAGGGGCTCCAGGGGGCCGGGAGGCAGGGGAGCGGGCGAGGAGCCTTCCCCGTGCGCGTGGAGCCTCTTCCTCCACAGCTGAGCATATATATATATATATATATATATTTATATATATATATATATATATATATATATATATATATATATATATATATATATAAATAAATATGCCTCTTCTCCCAGGTTTTTCAGAGATGGGAGACGCGGGGAAAACTGCCCTGCCTCACTTGAATGAAGACCCGTTTCCCCTCTCCTTTTCCTCCCCAGGAGAATGAGAGTTTCCACCTGGGTGGGTGAACAGGTTCCACTGGTGAGCAGGGTTCGCAGAGGGGGAGGTAAGAAGCCGTGCTAAAGCTAAACGGGGGCCGGGAGGCAGGAGCGGGCAAGGAGCCTTCACGTGCGCTGGAGCCTCTTCCTCCACAGCTGAGCACCCAAAACCCTGCAGACTTTTTCCACAGGGCATGGTGGCCCATAAAACGGTTAGGATTAACATTAACTGGAAGTGGTGGAGGGGGATATAAATATATGTATATATTTATAAAAATAAATAAATAAATAGACCGTTTTTTCTCAGGTTTTTCAGAGGTGGGAGGGGCGGGGGAAACTGCCCTGCCTCACTTGAATGAAGCCCCGTTTCCCCTCTCCTTTTCCTCCCCAGGAGGATGAGAGTGCCCACCTGGGTGGGTTAACAGGTTCCACTCGTGAGCAGGGTTCCTGGAGGGGAAGGAGAGAAGCTGTGCTCGGGCTAAACGGGGGGCGGGAGGCAGGGGAGCGGGCTTGGAGCCTTCCCCGTGCGTGCGGAGCCTCTTTCTCCACAGCTGAGCACCCAAAACCCTGCAGACTTTTTCCACAGGGCATGGTGGCCCATAAAGGGGTTAAGATTAACATGAACTGGAGGTGGTGGGGGGGGGGATAAATATATGTATATATATTTGTAAAAATAAATAAATAAATACACCGTTTTTCTCAGGTTTTTCAGAGGTGGGAGGGGCGGGGGAAACTGCCCTGCATCACTTGAATGAAGCCCCGTTTCCCCTCTCCTTTTCCTCCCCAGGAGGATGAGAGTTTCCACCTGGGTGGGTGAAACGGTTCCACTGTTGAGCAGGGTTCCCGGAGGGGAAGGACAGAAGCCGTGCTAGGGCTAAACGGGGGGCTGTAGGGGTGAGGGGCTCCAGGGGGCCGGGAGGCAGGGGAGCGGGCGAGGAGCCTTCCCCGTGCGCGTGGAGCCTCTTCCTCCACAGCTGAGCATATATATATATATATATATATATATATATATATATATATATATATATATATAAATAAATATGCCTCTTCTCCCTGGTTTTTCATAGGTGGGAGACGCGGGGAAAACTGCCCTGCCTCACTTGAATGAAGACCCGTTTCCCCTCTCCTTTTCCTGCCCAGGAGAATGAGAGTTTCCACCTGGGTGGGTGAACAGGTTCCACTGGTGAGCAGGGTTCGCAGAGGGGGAGGTAAGAAGCCGTGCTAAAGCTAAACGGGGGGCCGGGAGGCAGGGGAGCGGGCAAGGAGCCTTCCACGTGCGCTCGGAGCCTCTTCCTCCACAGCTGAGCACCCAAAACCCTACAGACTTTTTCCACAGGGCATGGTGGCCCATAAAACGGTTAGGATTAACATTAACTGGAAGTGGTGGGGGGGGGGAGATAAATATATGTATAAATTTATAAAAATAAATAAATAAATACACCGTTTTTTCTCAGGTTTTTCAGAGGTGGGAGGGGCGGGGGAAACTGCCCTGCCTCACTTGAATGAAGCCCCGTTTCCCCTCTCCTTTTCCTCCCCAGGAGGATGAGAGTTTCCACCTGGGTGGGTTAACAGGTTCCACTCGTGAGCAGGGTTCCTGGAGGGGAAGGAGAGAAGCTGTGCTCGGGCTAAACGGGGGGCGGGAGGGGTGAGGGGCTCCAGGGGAGCCGGGAGGAAAAGAACCGGGCGAGGAGCCTTCCCCGTGCCCGCGGTGCCTCTTCCTCCACAGCTGAGCACCCAAAACCCTGCAGACTTTTTCCACAGGGCATGGTAGCCCATAAAACGGTTGAGATTAACATGAACTGGAGGTGGTGGGAGGGCAGAAAAAAAAACCTGGGAGAAAAGGCGTATTTATATATATATATATATATACATATATGTATATATATATATATATATATATATATATATATATATACGCCTTTTCTCCCAGGTTTTTCAGGGGTTGGAGGGGGCGGGGGAAACTGCCCTGCCTCACTTGAATGAAGCCCTGTTTCCCCTCTCCTTTTCATACCCAGGAGGATGAGAGTTTCCACCTGAGTGGGTAAACAGGTTCCACTGGTGAGCAGGGTTCCTGGAGGGGAAGGAGAGAAGCTGTGCTCGGGCTAAACGGGGGGCGGGAGGCAGGGGAGCGGGCTTGGAGCCTTCCCCGTGCGCGCGGAGCCTCTTTCTCCACAGCTGAGCACCCAAAACCCTGCAGACCTTTTCCACAGGGCATGGTGGCCCATAAAGGGGTTAAGATTAACATGAACGGGTGTTGGTGGGGGGGGATAAATATATGTATATATTTATAAAAATAAATAAATAAATACACCGTTTTTCTTAGGTTTTTCAGAGGTGGGAGGGGCGGGGGAAATTGCCCTGCATCACTTGAATGAAGCCCCGTTTCCCCTCTCCTTTTCCTACCCAGGAGGATGAGAGTTTCCACCTTGGTGGGTTAACAAGTTCCACTCGTGAGCAGGGTTCCTGGAGGGGAAGGAGAGAAGCTGTGCTCGGGCAAAACGGGGGGCGGGAGGCAGAGGAGCGGGCTGGAGCCTTCCCCGTGCGCGCGGAGCCTCTTTCTCCACAGCTTAGCACCCAAAAGCCTGCAGACTTTTTCCACAGGGCATGGTGGCCCATAAAAAATGTAGCCGCAAGGGGACACAAGCCAGTGTCTTATTGTGCCGGTCCCAAGCCCAGATAAATACAGAGGGTTGTGTCAGGAAGGGCATCCGACATAAAACTTTTGCCAAATCAAACATGCGAATCAAATCTATGAATCCCATACCGGATCGGTCGAGGCCCGGGTTAACAACGATCGCCATCGGTGCTGTTCACCTACAGGGTGCCGGTGGAAATTGGACTAATGTTGGTAGAAGATGGAGAGGAGGAAGGTGTGTTCGTAGGAAGAGAGAGAAGAGGAATGCCAAGAGGCTAGGACTGAGAGTAGGGACTTTGAATGTTGGAACCATGACAGGAAAGGGTAGAGAGTTAGTTGACATGATGCAGAGGAGGAAGGTAGACATACTGTGTGTCCAGGAGACCAGGTGGAAAGGTAGCAAGGCTAGAAGTTTGGGAGCAGGGTTCAAGTTGTTCTACCATGGTGTAGATAGGAAGAGAAACGGAGTAGGAGCTATCTTGAAGGAGGAGCTTGTTAGGAATGTCCTGGAGGTAAAAAGAGTGTCGGATAGAGTGATGAGTCTGAAGCTAGAAATCGAAGGTGTAATGTTCAATGTGGTTAGTGGGTATGCTCCACAGGTAGGCTGTGAGCTGGAGGAGAAGGAGACATTCTGGTCGGACCTTGATGAAGCCATACAGAGCATCCCTAGAGATGAGAGAGTTGTCATTGGTGCAGACTTCAATGGACATGTTGGTGCAGGAAACAGAGGCGATGAGGAAGCGATGGGCAGATTCGGTATCCAGGAGAGGAACGCAGAAGGACAGATGGTGGTTGATTTTGCAAAAGGATGGAAATGGCTGTAGTGAATACTTTCTTCCAGAAGAGGCAGGAGCACAGGGTGACGTATAAGAGTGGAGGTAGGAGCACACAGATAGACTACATCTTGTGTAGACGGTGTAATCTGAAGGAGATCAGTGACTGCAAAGTAGTGGTTGGTGAGAGTGTAGCCAGACAGCATAGAATGCTGGTGTGTAGGATGACCTTGGTGGTGAGAAAGACGAAGAGGACAAAGGCAGAGCAGAGGACGAAATGGTGGAAGCTAAAAAAGGAAGAGTGTTGCATGACTTTTAGGAAGGAGTTGAGGCAGGCTCTGGGAGGTCAGGAGGTGCCTCCAGATGACTGGACAATGACAGCTAATGTGATCAGGGAGACAGGGGGGAGAGTACTTGGTGTGTCATCTGGAAGGAAAGTAGATAAGGAGACTTGGTGGTGGAATGAGGAGGTGCAGGAGTGTATACAGAAAAAGAGATTAGCTAAGAAGAAGTGGGACACTGAGAGGACTGAAGAGAGTGGACAGGAGTACAGGGAGATGCAGCGTAAGGTGAAAGTAGAGGTGGCAAAGGCCAAACAAGGGGCTTATGATTAATTGTATGTTAGGTTGGACAGTAAGGAGGGAGAGACTGATCTATACAGATTGGCAAGGCAGAGAGACAGAGATGGGAAGGACGTGCAGCAGGTTAGGGTGATTAAAGATAGAGATGGAAATGTTTTGACAGGTGGCAGCAGTGTGATGGGAAGATGGAAAGAGTACTTTGAAGAGTTGATGAATGAGGAAAATGAGAGAGAACGAAGAGTAGAAGATGTGGCTGTTGTGGATCAGGAAATAGCAAAGATTAGTAAAGATGAAGTGAGGAAGGCACTGAAGAGGATGAAGAGTGGAAAGGCACTTGGTCCTGATGATATACCTGTGGAGGTATGGAAGTGTCTAGCAGAGGCGGCGGAGGCGGCAGTAGAGTTTCTGACTGGGTTGTTTAACAGGATCTTAGATAGTGAGAAGATGCCTGAGGAATGGAGGAGAAGTGTGCTGTTGCCCATTTTTAAGAACAAGGGAGATGTGCAGAACTGTGGCAACTACAGAGGAATAAAGCTGATGAGCCATACAATGAAGCTATGGGAAAGAGTAGTTGAAGCTAGACTAAGGGCAAAAGTGATTATTTGTGAGCAGCAGTATGGCTTCATGCCAAAAAGGAGTACCACAGATTCAGTATTTGCTTTGAGGATGTTGATAGAGAAGTACAGGGAAGGTCAGAGGGAGCTGCATTGTGTCTTTGTAGATCTGGGGAAAGCCTATGACAGGGTGCCCAGAGAGGAACTGTGGTACTGTATGAGGACGTCTGGAGTGACAGAGAAGTATGTTAGAGTGGTGCAGGACATGTATGTGGACTGTAAGACAGTGGTTAGGTGTGCTGTAGGTGTGACAGAGGAGTTCAAGGTAGAGGTGGGACTGCATCAGGGATCAGCTCTAAGCCCCTTCTTGTTTGCTATGGTGATGGACAGACTGACAGACGAGGTTAGACAGGAATCTCCATGGACTATGATGTTTGCAGATGACATTGTGATATGTAGTGAGAGCAGGGAACAGGTGGAGGAGAAGCTTGAGAGGTGGAGATTTGCCCTGGAAAGGAGAGGAATGAAGGTTAGCCGCAGCAAGACAGAGTACATGTGTGTGAACGAGAGGGACCCAAGTGGAAGAGTGAGGTTACAGGGAGAAGAGATAAAGAAGGTGGAGGATTTTAAGTACTTAGGGTCAACAGTCCAGGGCAATGGAGAGTGTGGAAAAGAGGTGAAGAAGCGTGTGCAGGCAGGCTGGAACGGGGGAGAAAAGTGTCAGGTGTGATGTGTGATAGAAGAGTTTCAGCTAAAATGAAAGGAAAGGTGTACAAAACTGTGGTGAGACCAGCGATGCTGTTTGGTCTAGAGACAGTGCCACTGAGGAAAAGACAGGAGGCAGAGCTGGAGGTAGCAGAGATGAAGATGTTGAGGTTCTCTCTGGGAGTGACCAGGATGGATAGGATCAGGAATGAGTACATCAGAGGGACAGCACATGTTAGAGGTTTTGGAGATAAAGTCAGAGAGGCCAGACTGAGATGGTTTGGACATGTCCTGAGAAGAGATAGTGAATATATTGGTAGAAGGATACTGAGTTTTGAACTGCCAGGAAGGAGGCCTAGAGGAAGACCAAAGAGGAGGTTTATGGATGTAGTGAAAGTGGACATGAAGGTAGTTGGTGTGAGAGAAGAGGACGCAGAAGACAGGGTTAGATGGAGGACACTGATTCGCTGTGGCGACCCCTAAAGGGAAAAGCCAAAAGAAAAAGAAGAAGATAAACTTTGTATATGTTATTTTGGGGCAAGGCACCATGTGCATCTGGCAGGGCTCGTCCGCCTCCCTTCTTCCCTTGAGCTCCTCGTGCCCCTTCCGAACCAATCAGGCAGCACAGGTAGAGGCTCCAAGTGCAAGGGGAAGGCTCCTCGCCTCGCCTTCTATTTTCTGAATATTATTATTTTTTATATATTTTGCATATATTTTTATTTTGAGGTTAGGATCCACGCGCTTGGGGAAGGGCTCCTCCCCGCTCCCCTTCCTCCCATGGAGCTCCCGCCTGACCCATCAGGCAGCCCAGGGAGAGGCTCCACGAGCTCGAGGAACGCTCCTCGCCTTTCCTTGTATTTTCTATATAGGATTATTTTTTATATACTTAGGACATATTATGTTGGGGTTAGGCAACATGTGCATCTGACAGGGCTCCTCGCCTCCTTCCCTCCTGGAGTTCCTCATGCTCATCCGCCTAACCCATCAGGCTGCTTAGGGAGAAGCTCCAAGCACACGGGGAAGGCTCCTAGCCTCGCCTTGTATTTTGCATTTATTATTATTTTGTAAGTATCCTGTATATATTATTATATATTATTTTGGGGCTGGGCTCCATGCGCATCCTGGGAGGGCTCCTCACCCGCTCCCCTTCTTCCTCTGGAGCTCCCAGTGTTCCCCCGTCCAACCCATCAGGCAACCCAGGGAGAGGCTCTGCGAGCTCGAGGAAGGCTCCTTGCCTCGCCTTGTATTTTGTATATTCTATTTTTTTGTATATATTATTATATATTATTTTGGAGCTGGGATCCATGCACATCAGGGAGGGCTCCTCGTCCGCCCCCCTCCCTCCCCCGGAGCTCCCTGTGTTACCCCGCCTGACCCTTCAGGCTGCCCAGGGATTAGCTCCAAGCACACGGGAAAGGCTCCTCGCCTCAAATTTTATTTTGCATATATTATTATTTTGTACATATTCTGTATATATTATTATATATTATGTTGGGGCCGGCCTCCATCCGCATCTTTGAGGGCTCCTCGCCCGCTCCCCTTCCTCCACTGAAGCTCCTAGCGTTCCCCCACCAGACCCATCAGGCAGCCCAGGGAGAAGGTACACGAGCTCGAGGAAGTCTCCTCGCCTCGCCTTGTATTTTGTATATATCATTATTTTGGTTTATGCTTTGTACATATTATTATATATTATTTTGGGGCTGGGATCCATGCTTATCGGGGAGGGATCTTGGCCCACTCCCCTTCCTCCTCTTGAGTTGCCAGTGTTCCCCCGTCTGACCCATCAGGCAACCCAGGGAGAGGCTCCACGAGCTCGAGGAAGGCTCCTAGCCTCGCCTTGTATCTTCTATATAAGATTATTTTCTATATATTTGGTACATATTATTTTGGGGCTAGGCACCATGTGCATCTGGCAGGGCTCCTCGTCCGCTCACCAGACTCCCCTGGAGCTCCTCATGCCCCCCTGCCCAACCCATCAGGCAACAAAAGTAGAGGCTCTAGGCACACGGGGAAGTCTCCTCGCCTCCACTTGCATTCTGTATATGTTATTACTTTGTGTATATTTTGTACATATTTTTAGATATTATTTTTGGCTGGGCTCCATGCACATCAGGAAGGCACGCCGCCCACTCCCTCCCTCCTGGAGTTCCTGCATTCCCCGCCTGACCAATCAGGCAGACGAGGGAGAGGCTCCAAGCGCTATGGGAAGGCTCCTCAACTCGCCTTCTATCTTATGAATATTATTATTTTTTATATATTTTCTACATATTATTGTTTTGGAGTTAGCCTACATGTGCTTGGGAAGGGCTCCTCGTCCCTCCCTCCTTCCCCTCGAGCTCCTTATGTTCCTCCGCCTAACCCATCAGGCTGCCGTGGGAGAAGATCCAACCACACGGGGAAGTCTCCTCGCTTCGCCTTGTATTTTGCATATATTATTATTTTATACATATTCTGTATATATTATTATATATTATTTTTGGGGCTGGGCTCCATGCGAATCTTGGGAGGGCTCCTCGCCCGCTCCCCTTCCTCTCCTGGAGCTCCCAATGTACTCCCGCCTGACTCATCAGGCAACCCAGGGAGATGCTAGACACACACGGGGAAGTCTCCTCACCTTCCCTTGCATTTTATATATGTTATCATTTTGTCTATATTTTGTATATATTTTTTATATATTTTTTTTGGGCTGGGCTCCATGCACATCAGGGAGGGCACGTCACCCGCTCCCCTTCCTCCCCTGGAGCTCCCAGCGTTCCCCTGTCCGTCCCATCAGGCAGCCCAGGGAGAGGTTCCACGAGCTCGAGGAAGGCTCCTCGCCTCACCTTTATTTTCTTTATACTATTATTTTGTCTATATTTTGTATATGTTATTTTAGGGCTAGGCACCATGCACATCGGGGAGGGCTCCTCACCCGCTCCCCTGCCTCCCCCCTGGAGCTCCCCGCATTCCCCCGCCTTACCCATCAGGCAGCCCAGGGAGAGGCTACACGCACGCGTGGAAGCCTCCTCGCCTTTTATTTTCTATATAATATTATTTTGAATATATGTTGTATATGTTATTTTGGGCTAGGCATCATGTGCATTTGGCAGGGCTCCTCGTCCATCTCCCCTCCCTCCCCTGGAATTCCATGCGTTCCTCCGCCTAACCCATCAGGCTGCCTAGAGAAAAGTCTCCTCACCTCGCCTTTTGTTTTCTATATATTATCTTTTGGTTTATATTTTGTATATATTATTTTGGGACTAGGCACCATGCGCATCGGGGAGGGCACCTCACCTGCTCCCCTCTCCCCCCTGGAGCTCCTGGTATTCCCCCGCCTAACAATCAGGTAGCCCAGGGAGAGGTTACACGCACACTGGGAAGTCTCCTCAACTTTTATTTTCTATATAATATTATTTTGTATACATTTTGTATATGTTATTTTAGGCTAGGCAACATGTGCGTCTCGCAGGTCTCTCCGTCCGCTCCCCTACCTCCCCTGGAGCTTCCTGCGTTCCCCTTCCCATCCATCAGGCAGCAGAGGTAGGGGTTCCAAGCACACGGGGAAGTCTCCTCGCCTCCCCTTGCATTCTGTATATGTTACTATAATTTTGTCTATGTTTTATATATATCTTTAATATATAATTTTTTGGCTGGGCTCCATGCACATCGGGGAGAGAAAGCCGCCTGTTCCTCTGCCTCCTGGAGCTTGCTGCGTTCCCCCGTCTGACCCATCAGGCAGCACAGGGAGAGGTTCCACGAGCTCTAGGAAGGCTCACCGCCTCGCCTTTTATTTTATATATATTATTTTTTCTTATATATTTTTTATATATTATTTTTGGGCTGGGCTCCATGCACATCGGGGAGGGCTCCTCGCCCGCTCTCCATCCTCCCCTGGAGCTTGCTACGTTCCCCCATCTGACCCATCAAGCAGCCCAGGGAGAGTCTCCACGAGCTTGAGGAAGGCTCCTCGCTTCGACCTATATTTTCTATATAGGGTTATTTTCAATATAATTTGTACATATTATTTTGGGGCTAGGCACCATGTGCATTTAGCAGGGCTCCTCGTCCGCTCCCCTACCTCCCCTGGAGCTCCCTGCGTTCCCATGCTCAACCCATCAGGCAGCACAGGTAGGAGCTCCAAGCAAAAGGGGAAGTCTCCTCGCCTCCCCTTGCATTCTGTATATGTTATTATTGAAGGATATATTTTGTATATATTATTTACATTATTTTCGGGCTGGGTTCCATGCGCTTTGGGGAGGGCTCTCTCCCACTCCCTCCCCTGAGCTTCCCCCGCCTGACCAATCAGGCAGTCTAGGGAGAGGCGCAAGGGGAAGGGTCCTTGCCTCGCCTTATATTTTCTGAATATTATTATTTTTTACATAGTTTGTATATATTATTATATTGGGGTTAGGCACCACGCGCTTGGGGGAGGGCTCCTCTCGTTATCCCCAAACTCCCCTGGAGCTCCCTGCATTCCCCCGCCAGACCCATTAGGCAGCCTAGGGAGAGGCTCCACGAGCTGGAGGAAGGCTCCTCACCTTTCCTTGTATTTTCTATATAGGATTTTTTTCTGTATATTTTGCACATATTATTTTGGTGTTAGGCAACATGCGCATCTTACAGGGCTCCTCCTCCACTCCCCTCCTTACCCTGGAGCTCCCTGCGTTCATCCGGCTAACCCATCAGGCAGCCTAGGGAGAAGCTCCAAGCACACGGGGAAGGCTCTTCGCCTCGCCTTTTATTTTGCATATATTATTATTTTGTACATATTCTGTACATATTATTATATATTATTTTGGGGCTTGGCTCCATGCACATCATGAGAGGGCTCCTCACCCACTTCCCTTCCGCCCCTGGAGCTCCCAACATACTCCTGCCTGACCCATCAGGTAGCCTATGGAGAAGCTCCAAGAGCTCGTGGAAGTCTCCTCGCCGCGCCTTTTATTTTCTATATAATATTATTTTGTATATATTTTGTATATATTATTTTGGAGTAGGCACCATGTGCATCGGGGTGGGCCCCTCACCCGCTCCCCTGCCTCCCCTGGAGATCCCAGTATTCCCTCGCCTGACCATCAGGTAGCCGAGGGAGATGGTACACGCACACGGGGAAGGCTATTCCTCTTTTATTTTCTATATAATATTATTTTGTATATATTTTGTGTATGTTATTTTGGGCTAGGCACCATGTGCATCTGGAAGGGTTCCTATTCCGCTCCCTCACCTCTCCTGGAGCTCCCTGCGTTCCCCTGCCCAACCCATCAGGCAGCAGAGGTAGAGGCTCCAAGCACATGGTGAAGTCTCCTCGCCTCCCCTTGAATGTTGTATATGTTATTATTTTGTCTGTATTTTGTATATATTTTGTATATCTTATTTTGGGGTTTGGCACCATGCGCATCGGGGAGGGCTCATCGCTGCTCCCCTCTCCCCCCTTGAGCTCCCTGCATTTCCCCGCCTGACCCATCACCAGACCAGGGAGAGGCTACACGCACAGGGGGAAAGCTCCTAGCCTTCTATTTTCTATACAATATTATTTTGTATATATTTTGTACATATTATTTTGGGCTAGGAACCATTTGCATCTGGCAGGGCTCCTCCCCCGCTCCCCTACCTCCCCTGGAGCTCCTTGCGTTCCCCTGCCCGATTCATCAGGTAGCACAGGTAGAGGCTCCAAGCACACGGGGAAGTCTCCTCGCTTCCCCTTACATTCTGTATATGTTATTATTTTGTCAATATTTTCTATATATTTTTAATATATTATTTTTGGGCTGGGCTCCATGCATATAAGGGAGAGAAAGTCGCCTGTTCTCCTTCCTCCCCTGGAGCTTGCTGCGTTCCCCCGTTTGACCCTTAGGCAGCCCAGGGAGAGGTTCCACGAGCTCGAGGAATGCTCCTCCCCTCGCCTTTTATTTTATATATACTATTATTTTGTATATATTTTGTATATGTTATTTTGGGGCTAGGCACCATGCGTATCGGGGAGGGCTCCTCACCCGCTCCTCTTCCTCCCCTGGAGCTCCTAGTGTTCTCCTGCCTGACCATCAGGCATCCCAAGGAGAAGCTCCACGAGCTTGATAAAGGCTCCTCGCCTCGCCTTGTATTTTCTATATAATATTATTTTCTATAAATTTTGTAGATATTTTTTTGGGGCTAGGCAACATGTGCATCTAGCAGGGCTCCCCGCCCGCTCCCCTTTCTCCCCTGGAGCTCCTAGCATTCCCCCTCCTGTCCCATCAGGCAGCCTATGGAGAGCCTTTGAGCGCAAGGGGAGGTCTCCTCGCCTCGCCTTGTTTTTTGCATATATTGTTATTTTTTATATATTCTGTATATATTATTACATATTGTTTTGGGAGTGGCCTCCATGCGCATTGGAGAGAGCTCCTTGCCCGCTCCCCTTACTCCCCTGGAGCTCCCATCGTTTCCCCACCTGAAAGATCAGGAAGCCCAGGGAGAGGTACCACGAGCTCGGGGAAGGCTCCTCCTCTCATCTTTTATTTAATATATTATGCTTTTGGTATAAATTTTGTATATATTATTATATATTATTTTGTGGCTGGTTTCCCTGCGCTATAGGGAGGGCTCCTCGCCCACTCCCCTCCCTCCCCCGGAGCTCCCAGCGTTCCCCCGCTTGACCAATCAGGCAGTCTAGGGAGAGGCTCCCAGCGCAAGGGGAAGGCTCCACGCCTCGCCTTCTATTTTCTGAATATTATTATTTTTTATGTAGTTTTTATATATTATTATTTTGGGGTTAGGTTCCACGCGCTTGGGGGAGGGCTCCTCGTGCGTTCCCCAGACTCCCCTGGAGCTCCCTGCTTTCCCCCGCCCGACCCATCAGGAAGCACAGGGAGAGGCTCCATGAGCTCAAGGAATTCTCCTCCCCTCACCTTGTATTTTGTATATATTTTTATTTTGTATTCATTTCGTATATGTTATTATATATTGTTTTGGGGCTGGGCTCCATGGCGCATCTTGGGAGGGCTCCTCGCCGCTCCCCTCTCCCCCCTGCAGCTCCCCGCATTCCCCCGCTTTACCCGTCAGGCAGCCCAGGGACAGGCTACACGCACACGGGGAAGGCTCCTCGCCTTTTATTTTCTAAATAACAATATTTTGTATATATTTTGTATATGTTATTTTGGGCTAGGCACCATTTACATCTGGCAGGGCTCCTCTTCCGCTTCCCTTCCTCCCCTGGAGCTCCCTGCGTTCCCCTGCCCAACCCATCAGGCAGCCCAGGGAGAGGCTCCAAGCACACTGGGAAGTCTCCTCGCCTCCCCTTGCATTCTGTATATGTTATTATTTTGTCTATATTGTATATATTTTTAACATATTATTTTTGGGCTTGGCTCCATGCACATCCTGGAGGGAAAGTCGCCCGCTCTTCTGTCTCCCCTGGAGCTTGCTGCGTTCCCCCTTCTGACCCATCAGGCAGCCCAGGGAGAGGTTCCACGAGCTCGAGGAAGGCTCCTCGCCTCGCCTTTTATTTTCTTCCTAGTATTATTTTGTACATATTTTGTATATGTTATTTTGGGGCTAGGAACCATGCGCTTTGGGGAGGTCTCCTCACCCGCTCCCCTTCCTCCCCTGCAGCTCCCAGCGTTCCCCACCTGACCATTAGGTAGCCCAGAGGCTCCACGATCTCGAGGACGGCTCCTCGCCTCGCCTTTTATTTTTTTCTTAGTATTATTTTTTATATATATTGTATGTTTTACTTTGGGGCTAGGCACCATGCGCATGGGGGAGGGCTCCTCACCTGCTCCCCGTCCTCCCCTGCAGCTCCCAGCGTTCCCCCACCTGACCATTAGGCAGCCCAGGAGAGGCTCCACGAGCTCGAGGCGGCTCCTCAACTTTCCTTGTATTTTCTATATATGATTATTTTGTATATATTTTGTATATATTATTTTGGGGCTATGCAACATGGGCATTTGGTCGTGCTCCTCGTCCGCTCCTCCTCCCCATGAGGTCAATGCATTCCTCCACCTAACCTGTCAGGCTGCCTAGGGAGAAGCTCAAAACACATGGGGAAGGCTCCTCACCTCGCCTTTTATTTTCTATATAGTATTATTTTTTTTATATTTTGTATATACTATTTTGGGACAAAGCACCATGCACATCGAGGAGGGCTCCTCGCCCGCTCCCCTTCCTCCCCTGGAGCTCCCAGTATTCTCCAGCTTGACCATCAGGCAGCCCAGGAGGGCTACTGCACAGGGGAAGGCTCCTCGCCTTTTATTTTCATATATTATATTATTTTGTATATATTTTGTATATGTTATTTTGTGCTAGGCACCATGTGCATCTGCCAAGGCTGCTCGCCCGCTCCCCTCCCTCCCTTGGAGCTCCCTGCATTCCCGTGCCCAACTCATCAGGAAGCACAGGTAGAGGATCCAAGCACACTGGAAAGTCTCCTTTCCTCCCCTTACATTCTTTATATGTTATTATTTTGTCTTTATTTTATATATATTTTTTATATATTATTTTTGAGCTGGGCTTCATGCACTCAGGGAGGGCACGTCGCCCGCTCACCTGCCTCCCCTAGAGCTTTCTGCGTTCCAACGTCTGACCCATCAGGCAGCCCAGGGAGAGGTTCCACGAGCTCGAGGAAGGCTCCTCGCCTCGCCTTTTATTTTCCTCATAGTATTCTTTTATATATTTTGTGTATATGTTATTTTGGGGCTAGGCACCATGTGCATTTAGCAGGGCTCCCCGCCCGCTCCCTTTCCTTCCTTGGAGCTCCCAGCGTTTCCCCGCCTGACCCATACGCAAGCCTAGGGAGAAACTCCAAGCGCACAGGGAAGTCTCCTCGCCTCGCCTTGTTTTTTGCATATATTGTTATTTTGTATATATTATGTATATATTATCATAAATTGTTTTGGTAGTGGCCTCCATGCGCATCGGAGAGGGCTTCTTGACCGCTCCCCTTCCTCCCCTGGAGCTCCCATCATTTCCCCGCCTGAAAGATCAGGAAGCCCAGGGAGAGGTACCACGAGCTCGGGGAAGGCTCCTCCCCTCATCTTGTATATATTTTGTATGTTATTATATATTATTTTGTTGCTGGGTTCCCTGCACTTTGGGGAGGACTCCTCGCCCACTCCCCTCCCTCCCATGGAGCTCCCAGCGTTCCCCCGCCTGACTAATCAGGCAGTCTAGGGAGAGGCTCCAAGCGCAAGGGGAAGGCTCCTTGCCTCGCCTTCTATTTTCTGAATATTATTATTTTTTACATAGTTTGTATATATTATTATTTTGGCGTTAGGCACCACGCGCTTGGGGGAGGGCTCCTCGCGGGTTCCCCAGACTCCCTTGGAGCTCCCTGCTTTCCCCCGCCTGACCCATCAGGCAGCACAGGGAGAGGCTCCACGAGCTCGAGGAAGGCTCCTCTCCTTTCCTATTATTTTCTATATATTATTATTTTGTATATATTTTCTACATATTATTTTGGGGCTAGGTAATATATGCATTGTGCAGGGCTCCTCACCCGCTCCCTTTCCTCCCCTGAAGCTCCCAGCGTACTACCGCCTGATCCATCATCAGCCCAGGGAGAGGCTACACGCACACAGGGAAGGCTCCTCGCCTTTTATTTTCTATATAATATTATTTTGTATGTTTTTGTATATATTTTTTTGCAACTAGGCACCATGTGTATCTGGCAGGGCTCCTCACCCGCTTCCCTCCCTCCCCTGGAGACCCCGGTGTTCCCCCGCCTGACCATCAGGCAGCCCAGGGAGATGCTACACGAGTTCGGGGAAGGCTCCCCGCCTTGCCTTTTATTTTCTATATACGAATATTTTCTATATATTTTTTACATATTATTTTGGGGCATCATGTGCATCTAGCAGGGCTCCCCGCCCGCTACCATTTCTCCCCTATAGCTCCCAGCATTCCCCCGCCTGAACCATCAGGCAGCCTAGGGAGAGGCTCCAAGCGCACGGGGAAGTCTCCTCGCTTCCCCTATTTTTTTGCATATATTATTATTTGGTATATATTCTGTATATATTATTATATATTATTTCGGGAGTGACCTCCATGCGCATCGGAGAGGGCTCGTCGCCGCCCGCCTCCTGCCTCCTGGAGCTTGCTGCGTTCCCCCATCTGACCCCTGCGGCAGCCCAGGGAGAGGTTCCACGATCTCAGTGAAGTCTCCTCGCCTCAACTTGTATTTTGCACATATTGTGATTATGTATATATTCTGTATATATTATTATATATTATTTTGGGAGTGGCCTCCATTCAAGAACGGAGACGGCTCTTGCCCGCTCCCTTCCTCCTGGAGCTTCCATCGTTCCCCGCCTGACAGATCAGGAAGCCCAGGAGAGAGGCTCACGAGCCTGGGAAGGCTCCTCCCTCATCTTGTATTTAATATATATTATGCTTTGCGTATGTATTTTGTATATATTGTTATATATTATTTTGTGGCAGGGTTCCCGGCGCTTTGAGGAGTGCTCTTGGCCCGCTCCCCTTCCTCCCCTGGAGCTTCCATCGTTCCCCCGCCTGAAAGATCAGGAAGCCCAGGGAGAGGTACCACGAGCTCGGGGAAGGCTCCTCCCTCATCTTGTATATATTTTGTATGTTATTATATATTATTTTGTTGCTGGGTTCCTGCACTTTGGGAGGACTCTCGCCCACTCCCTCCCTCCTGGAGCTCCCAGCGTTCCCCCGCCTGACTAATCAGGCAGTCTAGGGAGAGGCTCCAAGCGCAAGGGGAAGGCTCCTTGCCTCGCCTTCTATTTTCTGAATATTATTATTTTTTACATAGTTTGTATATATTATTATTTTGGCGTTAGGCACCACGCTTTGGGGGGGAGGGCTCCTCATGGGTTCCCCAGACTCCTTGGAGCTCCTGCTTTCCCCGCCTGACCCATCAGGCAGCACAGGAGAGGCTCCACGAGCGAGGAAGGCTCCTCTCCTTTCCTATTATTTTCTATATATTATTATTTTGTATATATTTTCTACATATTATTTTGGGGCTAGGTAATATATGCATTGTGCAGGGCTCCTCACCCGCCCTTTCCTCCCTGAAGCTCCCAGCGTTCACCGCCTGATCCATCACGCAGCCCAGGAGAGGCTACACGACACAGGAAGGCTCTCGCCTTTTTATTTTCTATATAATATTATTTTGTATGTTTTTGTATATATTTTTTTGCAACTAGGCACCATGTGTATCTGGCAGGGCTCCTCACCCGCTTCCCTCCCTCCCCTGGAGACCCCGGTGTTCCCCCGCCTGACCATCAGGCAGCCCAGGGAGATGCTACACGAGTTCGGGGAAGGCTCCCCGCCTTGCCTTTTATTTTCTATATACGAATATTTTCTATATATTTTTTACATATTATTTTGGGGCATCATGTGCATCTAGCAGGGCTCCCCGCCCGCTACCATTTCTCCCCTATAGCTCCCAGCATTCCCCCGCCTGAACCATCAGGCAGCCTAGGGAGAGGCTCCAAGCGCACGGGGAAGTCTCCTCGCTTCCCCTATTTTTTTGCATATATTACTATTTGGTATATATTCTGTATATATTATTATATATTATTTCGGGAGTGACCTCCATGCGCATTGGAGAGGGCTCCTCACCCGCTCCCTTTCCTCCCCTGAAGCTCCCAGCGTACTACCGCCTGATCCATCACGCAGCCCAGGGAGAGGCTACACGCACACAGGGAAGGCTCCTCGCCTTTTATTTTTCTATATAATATTATTTTGTATGTTTTTGTATATATTTTTTTGCAACTAGGCACCATGTGATCTGGCAGGCTCCTCACCGCTCCCTCCCCCCCTGGAGACCCGGTGTTCCCCGCCTGACCATCAGGCAGCCCAGGAGATGCTACGAGTTCGGGAAGGCTCCCGCCTTGCCTTTTTATTTCTATATCTGAATATTTTCTATATATTTTTTACATATTATTTTGGGGCATCATGTGCATCTAGCAGGGCCCCGCCCGCTACCATTTCTCCCCTATAGCTCCCAGCATTAGCAATACGTAACTGAA
>JADGDC010000378.1:187316-222500 GCA_016859345.1 Istiophorus platypterus
AACCATGACAGGAAAGGGTAGAGAGTTAGTTGACATGATGCAGAGGAGGAAGGTAGACATACTGTGTGTCCAGGAGACCAGGTGGAAAGGTAGCAAGGCTAGAAGTTTGGGAGCAGGGTTCAAGTTGTTCTACCATGGTGTAGATAGGAAGAGAAACGGAGTAGGAGCTATCTTGAAGGAGGAGCTTGTTAGGAATGTCCTGGAGGTAAAAAGAGTGTCGGATAGAGTGATGAGTCTGAAGCTAGAAATCGAAGGTGTAATGTTCAATGTGGTTAGTGGGTATGCTCCACAGGTAGGCTGTGAGCTGGAGGAGAAAGTGAAATTCTGGTCGGACCTTGATGAAGCCATACAGAGCATCCCTAGAGATGAGAGAGTTGTCATTGGTGCAGACTTCAATGGACATGTTGGTGCAGGAAACAGAGGCGATGAGGAAGCGATGGGCAGATTCGGTATCCAGGAGAGGAACGCAGAAGGACAGATGGTGGTTGATTTTGCAAAAAGGATGGAAATGGCTGTAGTGAATACTTTCTTCCAGAAGAGGCAGGAGCACAGGGTGACGTATAAGAGTGGAGGTAGGAGCACACAGATAGACTACATCTTGTGTAGACGGTGTAATCTGAAGGAGATCAGTGACTGCAAAGTAGTGGTTGGTGAGAGTGTAGCCAGACAGCATAGAATGCTGGTGTGTAGGATTACCTTGATGGTGAGAAAGACGAAGAGGACAAAGGCAGAGCAGAGGACGAAATGGTGAAAGCTAAAAAAGGAAGAGTGTTGCATGACTTTTAGGAAGGAGTTGAGGCAGGCTCTGGGAGGTCAGGAGGTGCCTCCAGATGACTGGACAACGACAGCTAATGTGATCAGGGAGACAGGGGGGAGAGTACTTGGTGTGTCATCTGGAAGGAAAGTAGATAAGGAGACTTGGTGGTGGAATGAGGAGGTGCAGGAGTGTATACAGAAAAAGAGATTAGCTAAGAAGAAGTGGGACACTGAGAGGACTGAAGAGAGTAGACAGGAGTACAGGGAGATGCAGCGTAAGGTGAAAGTAGAGGTGGCAAAGGCCAAACAAGGGGCTTATGATGACTTGTATGTTAGGTTGGACAGTAAGGAGGGAGACTGATCTATACAGATTGGCAAGGCAGAGAGACAGAGATGGGAAGGACGTACAGCAGGTTAGGGTGATTAAAGATAGAGATGGAAATGTATTGACAGGTGCCAGCAGTGTGATGGGAAGATGGAAAGAGTACTTTGAAGAGTTGATGAATGAGGAAAATGAGAGAGAACGAAGAGTAGAAGATGTGGCTGTTGTGGATCAGGAAATAGCAAAGATTAGTAAAGATGAAGTGAGGAAGGCACTGAAGAGGATGAAGAGTGGAAAGGCACTTGGTCCTGATGATATACCTGTGGAGGTATGGAAGTGTCTAGGAGAGGCGGCAGTAGAGTTTCTGACTGGGTTGTTTATCAGGATCTTAGATAGTGAGAAGATGCCTGAGGAATGGAGGAGAAGTGTGCTGGTGCCCATTTTTAAGAACAAGGGAGATGTGCAGAACTGTGGCAACTACAGAGGAATAAAGCTGATGAGCCATACAATGAAGCTATGGGAAAGAGTAGTTGAAGCTAGACTAAGGGCAAAAGTGATTATTTGTGAGCAGCAGTATGGCTTCATGCCAAAAAGGAGTACCACAGATTCAGTATTTGCTTTGAGGATGTTGATAGAGAAGTACAGGGAAGGTCAGAGGGAGCTGCATTGTGTCTTTGTAGATCTGGGGAAAGCCTATGACAGGGTGCCCAGAGAGGAACTGTGGTACTGTATGAGGACGTCTGGAGTGACAGAGAAGTATGTTAGAGTGGTGCAGGACATGTATGTGGACTGTAAGACAGTGGTTAGGTGTGCTGTAGGTGTGACAGAGGAGTTCAAGGTAGAGGTGGGACTGCATCAGGGATCAGCTCTAAGCCCCTTCTTGTTTGCTATGGTGATGGACAGACTGACAGACGAGGTTAGACAGGAATCTCCATGGACTATGATGTTTGCAGATGACATTGTGATATGTAGTGAGAGCAGGGAACAGGTGGAGGAGAAGCTTGAGAGGTGGAGATTTGCCCTGGAAAGGAGAGGAATGAAGGTTAGCCGCAGCAAGACAGAGTACATGTGTGTGAACGAGAGGGACCCAAGTGGAAGAGTGAGGTTACAGGGAGAAGAGATAAAGAAGGTGGAGGATTTTAAGTACTTAGGGTCAACAGTCCAGGGCAATGGAGAGTGTGGAAAGAGGTGAAGAAGCGCGTGTGCAGGCAGGCTGGAACGTGGAGAAAAGTGTCAGGTGTGATGTGTGATAGAAGAGTTTCAGCTAAAATGAAAGGAAAGGTGTACAAAACTGTGGTGAGACCAGCGATGCTGTTTGGTCTAGAGACAGTGCCACTGAGGAAAAGACAGGAGGCAGAGCTGGAGGTAGCAGAGATGAAGATGTTGAGGTTCTCTCTGGGAGTGACCAGGATGGATAGGATCAGGAATGAGTACATCAGAGGGACAGCACATGTTAGAGGTTTTGGAGATAAAGTCAGAGGCCAGACTGAGATGGTTTGGACATGTCCTGAGAAGAGATAGTGAATATATTGGTAGAAGGATACTGAGTTTTGAACTGCCAGGAAGGAGGCCTAGAGGAAGACCAAAGAGGAGGTTTATGGATGTAGTGAAAGTGGACATGAAGGTAGTTGGTGTGAGAGAAGAGGACGCAGAAGACAGGGTTAGATGGAGGACACTGATTCGCTGTGGCGACCCCTAAAGGGAAAAGCCGAAAGAAAAAGAAGAAGATAAACTTTGTATATGTTATTTTGGGGCAAGGCACCATGTGCATCTGGCAGGGCTCCTCGTTCGCTCCCCTTCTTCCCCTTGAGCTCCCTGCGTTCCCCTTCCGAACCAATCAGGCAGCACAGGTAGAGGCTCCAAGTGCAAGGGGAAGGCTCCTCGCCTCGCCTTCTATTTTCTGAATATTATTATTTTTTATATATTTTGCATATATTTTCCTTGTATTTTCTATATAGGATTATTTTTTATATACTTAGGACATATTATGTTGGGGTTAGGCAACATGTGCATCTGACAGGGCTCCTCGCCCGCTCCCTTCCCTCCCCTGGAGTTCCTGCGTTCATCCGCCTAACCCA
The DNA here is from genome assembly GCA_016859345.1 of Istiophorus platypterus. Taxonomy (NCBI): domain Eukaryota; kingdom Metazoa; phylum Chordata; class Actinopteri; order Istiophoriformes; family Istiophoridae; genus Istiophorus; species Istiophorus platypterus. The sequence continues at coordinate 190,473 of JADGDC010000378.1, forward strand.
TCAGGCTGCTTAGGGAGAAGCTCCAAGCACACGGGGAAGGCTCCTAGCCTCGCCTTGTATTTTGCATTTATTATTATTTTGTAAGTATCCTGTATATATTATTATATATTATTTTGGGGCTGGGCTCCATGCGCATCCTGGGAGGGCTCCTCGCTCGCTCCCCTTCGTCTCCTGGAGTTCCTGGTGTTCCCCCGCCTGACATTCAGACAGCCCAGGGAGAGTATCAAAGCACTCGGGGAAGTCTCCTCCCCTCACCTTTTATTTTGTATATATCATTATTTTGTATTCATTTCGTATATGTTATTATATATTGTTTTGGGGCTGGGCTCCAGGCGCATTGGGGAGGGCTCCTCGCGCCCTCTCCCCCTGAGCTCCTCGTTCCCCATCTGACCCATAAGGCAGCCCAGGGAGATGCTACACACACACGGGGAAGTCTCCTCACCTCCCCTTGCATTTTCCATATATTATTATTTTGTATATATTTTGAATATGTTATTTTGGGGCAAGGCACCATGTGCATCTGGCAGGGCTCTCGTCCGCTCCCTACCTCCCCTTGAGCTCCTGCATTCCCTTCCCATCCATCAGGCCGACCTGGGAGAGGCTCCAAGCACTGGGAAGTCTCCTCTCCTCCCTTGCATTCTGTATTTGTTATTATTTTTCTATATTTGGTATATATTTTTAATATATTATTTTTGGCTCTGCTGCATGCATATCAGGAGGAAAGTCGCCCTTCCCTTCCTCCCCTGGAGCTTGCTGCATTCCCCATCTGAACGCATCAGGCAACACAGGGAGATGTTCCACGAGCTTGAGGAAGGCTCTCGCTCGCCTTTTTATTTTCTTCATAGTATTATTTTGTACATATTTTGTATATAATATTTTGGGGCTAGGAACCATGCGCATTGGGAGGGCTCTCACCCGCTCCCCTTCCTCCACTGGAGCTCCCAGTGTTCCCCCGTCTAACCCATCAGGCAACCCAGGGAGAGGCTCCGCGAGCTCGAGGAAGGCTCCTTTCCTCGCCTTGTATTTTGTATATTCTATTTTTTTGTATATATTATTATATATTATTTTGGAGCTGGGATCCATGCACATCAGGGAGGGCTCCTCGTCCGCCCCCCTCCCTCCCCCGGAGCTCCCTGTGTTACCCCGCCTGACCCTTCAGGCTGCCCAGGATTAGCTCCAAGCACACGGGAAAGGCTCCTCGCCTCAAATTTTATTTTGCATATATTATTATTTTGTACATATTCTGTATATATTATTATATATTATGTTGGGGCCGGCCTCCATCCGCATCTTTGGAGGGCTCCTCGCCCGCTCCCCTTCCTCCACTGAAGCTCCTAGCGTTCCCCCACCAGACCCATCAGGCAGCCCAGGGAGAAGCTACAGAGCTCGAGGAAGTCTCCTCGCCTCGCCTTGTATTTTGTATATATCATTATTTTGGTTTATGCTTTGTACATATTATTATATATTATTTTGGGGCTGGGATCCATGCTTATCGGGGAGGGATCTTGGCCCACTCCCCTTCCTCCACTTGACTTGCCAGTGTTCCCCCGTCTGACCCATCAGGCAACCCAGGGAGAGGCTCCACGAGCTCGAGGAAGGCTCCTAGCCTCGCCTTGTATCTTCTATATAAGATTATTTTCTATATATTTGGTACATATTATTTTGGGGCTAGGCACCATGTGCATCTGGCAGGGCTCCTCGTCCGCTCACCAGACTCCCTGAGCTCCTCGTTCCCCTGCCCAACCCATCAGGCAACAAAAGTAGAGGCTCTAGGCACACGGGGAAGTCTCCTCGCCTCCCCTTGCATTCTGTATATGTTATTACTTTGTGTATATTTTGTACATATTTTTTAGATATTATTTTTTGGCTGGGCTCCATGCACATCAGGGAAGGCACACCGCCCACTCCCCTCCCTCCCCTGGAGTTCCCTGCATTCCCCCGCCTGACCAATCAGGCAGTCTAGGGAGAGGCTCCAAGCGCAAAGGGAAGGCTCCTCACCTCGCCTTCTATCTTCTGAATATTATTATTTTTTATATAATTTCTACATATTGTTTTGGGGTTAGGCTACATGTGCTTGGGAAGGGGTCCTCGTCCGCTCCCCTTCCTCCACTGAAGCTCCTAGCGTTCCCCCACCAGACCCATCAGGCAGCCCAGGGAGAAGCTACACGAGCTCGAGGAAGTCTCCTCGCCTCGCCTTGTATTTTGTATATATCATTATTTTGGTTTATGCTTTGTACATATTATTATATATTATTTTGGGGCTGGGATCCATGCTTATCGGGGAGGGATCTTGGCCCACTCCCCTTCCTCCACTTGAGTTGCCAGTGTTCCCCCGTCTGACCCATCAGGCAACCCAGGGAGAGGCTCCACGAGCTCGAGGAAGGCTCCTAGCCTCGCCTTGTATCTTCTATATAAGATTATTTTCTATATATTTGGTACATATTATTTTGGGGCTAGGCACCATGTGCATCTGGCAGGGCTCCTCGTCCGCTCACCAGACTCCCCTGGAGCTCCTCATGCTCCCCTGCCCAACCCATCAGGCAACAAAAGTAGAGGCTCTAGGCACACGGGAAGTCTCCTCGCCTCCCCTTGCATTCTGTATATGTTATTACTTTGTGTATATTTTGTACATATTTTTTAGATATTATTTTTGGCTGGGCTCCATGCACATCAGGAAGGCACACCGCCCACTCCCTCCCTCCTGGAGTTCTCTGCATTCCCCGCCTGACCAATCAGGCAGTCTAGGAGAGGCTCCAGCAAGAAAGGGAAGGCTCACCTCGCCTTCTATCTTCTGAATATTATTATTTTTATATAATTTCTACATATTGTTTTGGGTTAGGCTACATGTGCTTGGAAAGGGCTCCTCGACCGCTCCCCTCCTTCCCTCGAGCTCCTTGCGTTCCTCCGCCTAACCCATCAGGCTGCCGTGGGAGAAGATCCAACCACGGGAAGTCTCCTCGCCTCCTTGTATTTTGCATATATTATTATTTTATACATATTCTGTATATATTATTATATATTATTTTTGGGGCTGGGCTCCATGCTAATCTTGGGAGGGCTCCTCGCGCCTCCCATTCCTCTCCTGGAACTCCCAATGTACTCCGCCCTGACTCATCAGGCAACCCAGGGAGATGCTAGACACACACGGGGAAGTCTCCTCGCCTTCCCTTGCATTTTATATATGTTATCATTTTGTCTATATTTTGTATATATTTTTTATATTTTTTTTTGGGCTGGGCTCCATGCACATCAGGGAGGGCACGTCACCCGCTCCCCTTCCTCCTGGAGCTCCCAGCGCCCCTGTCCGTCCCATCAGGCAGCCCAGGAGAGGTTCCACGAGCTCGAGGAAGGCCTCGCCTCACCTTTATTTTCTTTATACTATTATTTTGTCTATATTTTGTATATGTTATTTTAGGGCTAGGCACCATGCACATCGGGAGGGCTCTCACCCTCCCCTGCCTCCCCTGAGCTCCCGCATTCCCCCGCCTTACCCATCAGGCAGCCCAGGGAGAGGCTACACGCACGCGTGGAAGCCTCCTCGCCTTTTATTTTCTATATAATATTATTTTGAATATATGTTGTATATGTTATTTTGGGCTAGGCATCATGTGCATTTGGCAGGGCTCTCGTCCATCTCCCTCCCTCCTGGAATTCCATGTTCCTCCGCCTAACCCATCAGGCTGCCTAGAGAGAAGCTGTCCGCACACGGGGAAGTCTCCTCACCTCGCTTTTTGTTTTGTATATATTATCTTTTGGTATATATTTTGTATATATTATTTTGGGACTAGGCACCATGCGCATCGGGGAGGGCACCTCACCTGCTCTCCATCCTCCCCTGGAGCTCCTGGTATTCCCCGCCTAACAATCAGGTAGCCCAGGGAGAGGTTACACGCACACTGGGAAGTCTCCTCAACTTTTATTTTCTATATAATATTATTTTGTATATATTTTGTATATGTTATTTTAGGCTAGGCAACGTGCGTCTCGCAGGTCTCTCCGTCCGCTCCCTCACCTCCCCTGGAGCCTGCCTCCTTCCCATCCATCAAGCAGCAGAGGTAGGGGCTCCAAGCTCACGGGGAAGTCTCCTCGCCTCCCCTTGCATTCTGTATATGTTACTATAAATTTGTCTATGTTTTATATATATCTTTAATATATAATTTTTTGGCTGGGCTCCATGCACATCAGGGAGAGAAAGCCTGCCTCTGCCTCCCTGGAGCTTGCTGCGTTCCCCCTGCCTGACCCATCAGGCAGCACAGGAGAGGTTCCACGAGCTCTAGGAAGGCTCACCGCCGCCTTTTAATTTAAATATATTATTTTTTCTTATATATTTTTTATATATTATTTTTGGGCTGGGCTCCATGCACATCGGGAGGGCTCTCGCCCGCTCTCCATCCTCCCTGGAGCTTGCACGTTCCCCATCTGACCCATCAAGCAGCCCAGGAGAGTCTCCACGAGCTCGAGGAAGGCTCTCGCCTGACCTATATTTTCTATATAGGTTATTTTCAATATAATTTGTACATATTATTTTGGGGCTAGGTACCATGTGCATTTAGCAGGGCCTCGTCCGCTCCCTACCTCCCCTGGAGCTCCCTGCGTTCCCATGCTCAACCCATCAGGCAGCACAGGTAGGAGCTCCAAGCAAAGGAAGTCTCCGCCTCCCCTTGCATTCTGTATATGTTATTATTGAAGGATATATTTTGTATATATTATTTACATTATTATCGGGCTGGATTCCCTGCGCTTTGGGGAGGGCTCCTCTCCCACTCCCCTCCCTCCCCTGGTGCTTCCCCCGCCTGACCAATCAGTCAGTCTAGGGAGAGGCGCAAGGGGAAGGGTCCTTGCCTCGCCTTATATTTTCTGAATATTATTATTTTTTACATAGTTTGTATATATTATTATATTGGGGTTAGGCACCACACGCTTAGGGGAGGGCTCCTCTCGTTATCCCCAAACTCCCCTGGAGCTCCCTGCATTCCCCCGCCAGACCCATTAGGCAGCCTAGGGAGAGGCTCCACGAGCTCGAGGAAGGCTCCTCACCTTTCCTTGTATTTTCTATAAAGGATTTTTTTTGTATATTTTGCACATATTATTTTGGTGTTAGGCAACATGCGCATCTTACAGGGCTCCTCCTCCACTCCCCTCCTTACCCTGGAGCTCCCTTCTTTCATCCGGCTAACCCATCAGGCAGCCTAGGGAGAAGCTCCAAGCACACGGGAAGGCTCTTCGCCTTTTATTTAGCATATATTATTATTTTGTACATATTCTGTACATATTATTATATATTATTTTGGGGCTTGGCTCCATGCACATCATGAGAGGGCTCCTCACCCACTCCCCTTCCTCCCCATGAGCTCCCAGCATACTCCTGCCTGACCCATCAGGCAGCCTATGGAGAAGCTCCAAGAGCTCGAGGAAGTCTCCTCGCCTCGCCTTTTATTTTCTATATAATATTATTTTGTATATATTTTGTATATATTATTTTGGAGTAGGCACCATGCGCATCGGGGTGGGCTCCTCACCCACTCCCCTGCCTCCCCTGGAGATCCCAGTATTCCCTCGCCTGACCATCAGGTAGCCGAGGGAGATGGTACACGCACACGGGGAAGGCTATTCCTCTTTTATTTTCTATATAATATTATTTTGTATATATTTTGTATGTTATTTTGGGCTAGGCACCATGTGCATCTGGTAGGGCTCCTCTTCCGCTCCCTCACCTCTCCTGGAGCTCCCTGCGTTCCCCTTCCCAACCCATCAGGCAGCAGAGGTAGAGGCTCCAAGCACATGGTGAAGTCTCCTCGCCTCCCCTTGAATGTTGTATATGTTATTATTTTGTCTGTATTTTGTATATATTTTGTATATCTTATTTTGGGGCTAGGCACCATGCGCAATGGGGAGGGCTCCTCACCTGCTCCCCTTCCTCCCCTGCAGCTCCCAGCGTTCCCCCACCTGACCATTAGGCAGCCCAGGGAGAGGCTCCACGAGCTCGAGGACGGCTCCTCAACTTTCCTTGTATTTTCTATATATGATTATTTTGTATATATTTTATATATATTATTTTGGGGCTATGCAACATGGGCATTTGGTCGTGCTCCTCGTCCGCTCCCCTCCCTCCCCATGAGGTCAATGCATTCCTCCACCTAACCCGTCAGGCTGCCTAGGGAGAAGCTCAAAACACATGGGGAAGGCTCCTCACCTCGCCTTTTATTTTCTATATAGTATTATTTTTTTATATTTTGTATATACTATTTTGGGACAAAGCACCATGCACATCGAGGAGGGCTCCTCGCCCGCTCCCCTTCCTCCCCTGGAGCTCCCAGTATTCTCCAGCTTGACCATCAGGCAGCCCAGGGAGCGGCTACACGCACAGGGGGAAGGCTCCTCGCCTTTTATTTTCATATATTATATTATTTTGTATATATTTTGTATATGTTATTTTGTGCTAGGCACCATGTGCATCTGCCAAGGCTGCTCGCCCGCTCCCCTCCCTCCCTTGGAGCTCCCTGCAATCCCGTGCCCAAATCATAAGGAAGAACAGGTAGAGGATCCAAGCACACTGGAAAGTCTCCTTTCCTCCCCTTACATTCTTTATATGTTATTATTTTGTCTTTATTTTATATATATTTTTATATATTATTTTTGAGCTGGGCTTCATGCACTCAGGGAGGGCACGTCGCCCGCTCACCTGCCTCCCTAGAGCTTTCATGCTCCAACGCCTGACCCATCAGGCAGCCCAGGGAGAGGTTCCACGAGCTCGAGGAAGGCTCCTCGCCTCGCCTTTTTATTTTCCTCATAGTATTCTTTTATATATTTTGTGTATATGTTATTTTGGGGCTAGGCACCATGTGCATTTAGCAGGGCTCCCGCCCGCTCCTTTCCTTCCTTGGAGCTCCCAGCTTTTCCCGCCTGACCCATACGCAAGCCTAGGGAGAAACCCAAGCGCACAGGAAGTCTCCTCGCCTCGCCTTTGTTTTTTGCATATATTGTTATTTTGTATATATTATGTATATATTATCATAAATTGTTTTGGTAGTGGCCTCCATGCGCATCGGAGAGGGCTTCTTGACCGCTCCCCTTCCTCCCCTGGAGCTCCCATCATTTCCCCGCCTGAAAGATCAGGAAGCCCAGGGAGAGGAACCACGAGCTCGGGGAAGGCTCCTCCCCTCATCTTGTATATATTTTGTATGTTATTATATATTATTTTGTTGCTGGGTTCCCTGCACTTTGGGGAGGACTCCTCGCCCACTCCCCTCCCTCCCCTGGAGCTCCCAGCGTTCCCCCGCCTGACTAATCAGGCAGTCTAGGGAGAGGCTCCAAGCGCAAGGGGAAGGCTCCTTGCCTCGCCTTCTATTTTCTGAATATTATTATTTTTTACATAGTTTGTATATATTATTATTTTGGCGTTAGGCACCACGCGCTTGGGGGAGGGCTCCTCGCGGGTTCCCCAGACTCCCTTGGAGCTCCCTGCTTTCCCCCGCCTGACCCATCAGGCAGCACAGGGAGAGGCTCCACGAGCTCGAGGAAGGCTCCTCTCCTTTCCTATTATTTTCTATATATTATTATTTTGTATATATTTTCTACATATTATTTTGGGGCTAGGTAATATATGCATTGTGCAGGGCTCCTCACCCGCTCCCTTTCCTCCCCTGAAGCTCCCAGCGTACTACCGCCTGATCCATCACGCAGCCCAGGGAGAGGCTACACGCACACAGGGAAGGCTCCTCGCCTTTTATTTTCTATATAATATTATTTTGTATGTTTTTGTATATATTTTTTTGCAACTAGGCACCATGTGTATCTGGCAGGGCTCCTCACCCGCTTCCCTCCCTCCCCTGGAGACCCCGGTGTTCCCCCGCCTGACCATCAGGCAGCCCAGGGAGATGCTACACGAGTTCGGGGAAGGCTCCCCGCCTTGCCTTTTATTTTCTATATCTAATATTTTCTATATATTTTTACACATATTATTTTGGGGCTAGGCATCATGTGCATCTAGCAGGGCTCCCGCCGCTACCATTTCTCCCCTATAGCTCCCAGCATTCCCCCGCCTGAACCATCAGGCAGCCTAGGGAGAGGCTCCAAGCGCACGGGGAAGTCTCCTCGCTTCCCCTATTTTTTTGCATATATTATTATTTGGTATATATTCTGTATATATTATTATATATTATTTCGGAGTAACCTCCATGCGCATCGGAGAGGCTCGTCGCCGCCTCCCCTGCCTCCCTGAGCTTGCTGCGTTCCCCATCTGACCCCTGCGGCAGCCCAGGGAGAGGTTCCACGATCTCAGTGAAGTCTCCTCGCCTCAACTTGTATTTTGCACATATTGTGATTATGTATATATTCTGAATATATTATTATATATTATTTTTGGAGTGGCCTCCATTCGCAACGGAGACGGCTCCTATCCCGCTCCCTTCCTCCCTGAGCTTCCATCGCCCCCGCCTGACAGATCAGGAAGCCCAGGAGAGGTACCACGAGCTCGGGGAAGGCTCCTCCCCTCATCTTGTATTTAATATATATTATGCTTTGCGTATGTATTTTGTATATATTGTTATATATTATTTTGTGGCAGGCTTCCCGGCGCTTTGAGGACTGCTCTTGGCCCACTCCCCTCCCTCCCATGGAGCTCCCGGCGTTCCCTCGCCGGACCAATCAGGAAGTCTAAGGAGAGGCTCCAAGCGCAACGGGAAGGCTCCTCGCCTCGCCTTCTATTTTCTGAATATTATTATTTTTTATATAGTGTGTATATTTTATTATTTTGGGGTTAAGCCCCACGCGCTTGGGGGAAGGCTCCTTGCGCGTTCCCCAGACTCCCCTGTACCTCCCTGCTTTCCCCCGCCTGACCAATCAGGAAGCCCAGGGAGAGGTACCACGAGCTCGGGGAAGGCTCCTCCCCTCATCTTGTATTTAATATATATTATGCTTTGCGTATGTATTTTGTATATATTGTTATATATTATTTTGTGGCAGGGTTCGGCGCTTTGAGGAGTGCTCTTGGCCCACCTCTCCCTCCCATGGAGCCATGCCTCGCCCGGACCAATCAGGAAGTCTAAGGAGAGGCTCGGAAGGCCTCGCCTCGCCTTCTATTTTCTGAATATTATTATTTTTTATACAGTGTGTATATTTTATTATTTTGGGGTTAAACCCCACGCGCTTGGGGGAAGGCTCCTTGCGCGTTCCCCAGACTCCCCTGTACCTCCCTGCTTTCCCTCGCCTGACCAATCAGGCAGCACAGGAAGAGGCTCCATGAGCTCGGGGAAGTCTCCTCCCCTCACCTTGTATTTTCTATATATTATTTTAGGTTTATATTTTTTATATATGTTATTATATATTATTTTGGAGCTGGGTTCCATTCGTTTTGGGGAGGGCTCCTCACTCACTCCCCTTCCTCCACTGGAGCTCCCTGCGTTCCCCCGCCTGACAAATCAGGCAGCCCAGGGAGAGGCTAAGCGCACACGGGGAAGGCTCTTCATCTTTTATTTTCTATATAATATTATTTTGTATATATTTTGTATATGTTATTTTGAGGCTAGGCACCATGTGCATCTGGCAGGGCTCCTCGTCCGCTCCCCTACTTCCCCTGTAGCTCCCTGTGTTCCCCTGCCCAACCCATCAGGCAGCACAGGTAGAGGCTCCAAGCTCTCCTCGCCTCCCCTTGCACTCTGTATGTATTATTATTTTGTCTATATTTTGTATATATTTTTATATATTTTGGGACTAGGCACCATGCGCATCCAGCAGGGCCCCCCGCCCGCTCCCCTTCCTCCCTCCCCTGGAGCTCCCATCGTTCCCCAGCCTGACAGATCAGGAAGCCCAGGGAGAGGTACCACGAGCTCGGGAAGGGTCCTCCTCTCATCTTGTATTTAATATATATTATACTGTTGGAATATATTTTGTATATATTATTATATATTATTTTGTGGCTGGGTTCCCTGCGCTTTGGGGAGGGCTCTTGGCCCACTTCCCTCCCTCCCCTGGAGCTCCCAGCGTTCCCCCGCCTGACTAATCAGGCAGTCTAAGGAGAGGCTCCAAGCCAAGGAAGGCCTCGCCTCGCCTTCTATTTTCTGAATATTATTATTTTTTATATAGTGTGTATATATTATTATTTTGGGGTTAGGCTCCACGTGCTGCGCGTTCCCCAGACTCCCCTGGACCTCCCTGCTTTCCCCCGCCTGACCCATCAGGCAGCACAGGGAGAGAGGCTCCATGAGCTCGTGGAAGTCTCCTCCCCTCACTTTGTATTTTGTATATAATATTATTTTGTCTTCATTTCGTATATATTATTATATATAATTTTGGGGCTGGGTCCCATGCACATTAGGGAAGGCTCCTCGCCCGCTCCCCTTCCTCCCCTGTATCTTCCACCGTTCCCCCGTCTGACCCATTAGGCAACCCAGGGAGAGGCTCCACAAGCTCGAGGAAAGCCTCGCCTTTCCTTGCATTTTCTATATAGTATTATTTTGTATATATTTTCTGCATATTATCTTCGGCCTAGTTAACATGTGCATTTGGCAGGGCTCCTCCTCCGCTTCCCTTCCTGCCCCTGAGCTCCCGGGTGTTCCCCGCCTGACCATCAGGCAGCCCAGGAGAGGCTCCACGAGCTCTCGGGAAGGCTCGCCTCACCTTGTATCTTCTATATAAGATTATTTTAAATATATTTTTGGTATATATTATTTTGGGACTAGGCACCATGCGCATCCAGCAGGGCCCCCCGCCCGCTCCCCTTCCTCCCCTGGAGCTCCCATCGTTCCCCAGCCTGACAGATCAGGAAGCCCAGGGAGAGGTACCACGAGCTCGGGAAGGAATATATTGGAATATATTGGAATATATTTTGTATATATTATTATATATTATTTTATGGCTGGGTTCCCTGCGCTTTGGGGAGGGCTCTTGGCCCACTTCCCTTCTATTTTCTGAATATTATTATTTTTTATATAGTGTGTATATATTATTATTTTGGGGTTAGGCTCCACGTGCTTGGGGGAGGGCTGGTTCCCCTTAGTCCTCTGGACCTCCCTGCTTTCCCCCGCCTGACCCATCAGGCAGCACAGGGAGAGGCTCCATGAGCTCGGGGAAGGCTCCTCGCCTCGCCTTGTATTTTCTATATAATATTATTTTTTATTCATTTCGTATATATTATTATATATAATTTTGGGGCTGGGTCCCATGCACATTAGGGAAGGCTCCTCGCCCGCTCCCCTTCCTCCCTCTTATCTTCCACCGTTCCCCCGTCTGACCCATCAGGCAACCCAGGGAGAGGCTCCACGAGCTCGAGGAAGGCTCCTCGCCTTTCCTTGCATTTTCTATATAGTATTAATTTGTATATATTTTCTGCATATTATCTTCGGCCTAGTTAACATGTGCATTTGGCAGGGCTCCTCCTCCGCTTCCCTTCCTGCCCCTGGAGCTCCCGGTGTTCCCCCGCCTGACCATCAGGAGCCCAGGGAGAGGCTCCACGAGCTCGGGGAAGGCTCCTCGCCTTTCCTTGTATTTTTTCTATATATGATTATTTTCTATATATTTATTCCATATTATTTTGGGGCTAGACAGCATGTGCATTTGGCAAGGCTCATCGTCCGCTCCCCTCCCTCCCCTGGAGCTCCCTGCTTTCCCCTGCCCAACCCATCAGACAGCACAGTTAGAGGCTCGAGCACGCTGGGAAGTCTCCTCGCCTCCTTGCATTCTGTATATGATATTATTTTGTCTATATTTTGTATATTTTTTTATATATTATTTTGGGACTACGCACCATGCGCATCGGGAGGACTCTCGCGCTCCCTTCCTCCCCTGGAGCTGCCAGTGTTCCCCCGTCTGACCCAACAGGCAACCCAGGGAGTGGCTCCACGAGCTCGTCGCCTTGCATTGTTTTTTATATATAGTATTTTTTTGTATATATTTTTTACATACTATTTCTGTGCTAGGCACCATGTACATTTTGAGGGGTCCTCCCCTCCCTCCCCTGGAGTTCCCTGCGTTACTCCGCCTTACACATCAGGCAGCCCAGGGAGAGGCTCCATTCGCAAGGGGAAGTATCCTCGCCTCTCCTTTCCTTCTTTATATATTGTTTTTTTTGTCTATATTTTGTATATATTTTTTATTTTTTTTTTTTGGGCTGGGCTCCAGGCGCATCTTGGGAGGGCTCCTCACCGCTCCCCTCTCCCTCTGGAGCTCCCCGCATTCCCCCGCCTTACCCATCAGGCAGCCCAGGGAGAGGTTACACGCAGACGGGGAAGGCTCCTCCACTCCCCTCTTGCATTCTGTACACTTTATTATTTTGTCTATATTTTGTATATATTTTTTATATAGTATTTTTGGGCTGGGCTCCATGCACATCTAGGAGGGCACGACGCCCGCTCCTGCCTCCCCTGGAGCTTGCTGCGTTCCCCCATCTGACCCATCAGGAAGCCCAGGGAGAGGCTCCACGAGCTCAGGAAGGGTCCTCCTCTCATCTTGTATTTAATATATATTATGCTTTTGGTATATATCTTGTATATATTATTATATATTATTTTGTGGCTGGGTTCCCTGCGCTTTGGGGAGGGCTCTTTGCCCACTTCCCTCCCTCCCTGGAGCTCCCAGCGCCTCCCGCCTGACTAATCAGGCAGTCTAAGGAGAGGCTCCAAGCGCAAGGGAAGGCCTCGCCTCGCCTTCTATTTCCTGAATATTATTATTTTTATATAGTGTGTATATATTAGTATTTTGGGGTTAGGCTCCACACGCTTGGGGAGGGCTCTCGACGTTCCCCAGACTCCTTGGAGCTCCTGGTTTCCTGCCTGCCTGACCAATCAGGAAGCACAGGAGAGGTAAGAAGCTCTGGGAAGTCTCCTCCACTCACCTTGTATTTTGTATATATTATTATTTTGTATTTATTTCATATATATTATTATATATTATTTTGGGGCTGGGATCCAGGCGCATCTTGGGAGGGCTCATCGCCTCCTCTCTCCCCTGGAGTTCCCGCATTCCCCGCCAGACCCATCAGTAAGACCAGGAGAGGCTACACGACACGGGAAGGCTCTCGCCTTTTACCTTCTATATAATATTATTTTGTATATGTTATTTTGGGCTAGGCACCATGTGCGTATGGCAGGGCTCCTCCCGCCTCCCATACCTCCCTGGAGCTCCTCATGCCCCTGCCCAACCCATCAGGAAGCACAGGTAGAGGCTCGAGCACACGGGAAATCTCTCGCCTCCCTTGCATTCTGTATATGTTATTATTTTGTCAATATTTTGTATATATTTTTATATATTATTTTTGGCTGGGCTCAATGCACATCAGAGAGTGCATGTCGCCCGCTCACCTGCCTCCCCTGGAGCTTGCTGCGTTCGCCCGTCTGACCCATCAGGCAGCCCAGGGAGAGGTTCCACGAGCTCGAGGAAGGCTCCCCGCCTCGCCTTTAATTTTCTTTGGGAGGGGCGGGGGAAACTGCCCTGCCTCACTTGAATGAAGCCCCGTTTCCCCTCTCCTTTTCCTCCCCAGGAGGATGAGAGTTTCCACCTGAGTGGGTAAACAGGTTCCACTGGTGAGAAGGGGTTCCTGGAGGGGAAGGTGCGAAGCCGTGCTAGGGGCTAAACGGGGTGCCGGGAGGAAGGGGAGCGGGCGAGGAGCCTTCCCCGTATGCGCGGATCCTCTTCCTCCACAGCTGAGCAACCAAAAGCCTGCAGACTTTTTCCACAGGACATGGTGGCCCTAAAAAAGGTTGAAATAAACGTTAACTGGAGGAGGTGGGGGGGAAGGAAAAGAAAAAATAAATATATGTATATATTCATAAAAATAAATAAATAAATACACCCTTTTTCCCAGGTTTTTTCAGAGGTGGGAGGGGCGGGGAAACTGCCCTGCCTCACTTGAATGAAGCCCCGTTTCCCCTCTCCTTTTCTTCCCCAGGCGAATGAGAGTTTCCACCTGGGTGGGTGAACAGGTTCCACTGGTGAGCAGGGTTCGCAGAGGGGGAGGTAAGAAGCCGTGCTAAAGCTAAACGGGGGGCCGGGAGGCAGGGGAGCGGGCGAGGAGCCTTCCCCGTATGCGCGGATCCTCTTCCTCCACAGCTGAGCAACCAAAAGCCTGCAGACTTTTTCCACAGGACATGGTGGCCCTAAAAAAGGTTGAAATAAACGTTAACTGGAGGAGGTGGGGGGGAAGGAAAAGAAAAAATAAATATATGTATATATTCATAAAAATAAATAAATAAATACACCCTTTTTCCCAGGTTTTTCAGAGGTGGGAGGGGCGGGGAAAACTGCCCTGCCTCACTTGAATGAAGCCCCGTTTCCCCTCTCCTTTTCTTCCCCAGGCGAATGAGAGTTTCCACCTGGGTGGGTGAAAAGGGTCCACTGGTGAGCAGGGTTCGCAGAGGGGGAGGTAAGAAGCCGTGCTAAAGCTAAACGGGGGGCCGGGAGGAAGGGGAGCGGGCAAGGAGCCTTCCGGCGCTGAGCCTCTTCCTCCACAGCTGAGCACCCAAAACCCTGCAGACTTTTTTCCACAGGGCATGGTGGCCCATAAAACGGTTAGGATTAACATTAACTGGAAGTGGTGGGGGGGGGATAAATATATGTATATATTTATAAAAATAAATAAATAAATACACCGTTTTTTCTCTGGTTTTTCAGAGGTGGGAGGGGCGGGGGAAACTGCCCTGCCTCACTTGAATGAAGCCCCGTTTCTCCTCTCCTTTTCCTCCCCCGGAGGATGAGAGTTTCCACCTGGGTGGGTTAACAGGTTCCACTTCGTGAGCAGGGTTCCTGGAGGGAAGGAGAGAAGCTGTGCTCGGGCTAAACGGGGGCGGAGGGTGAGGGCTCCAGGGGAGCCGGGAGGAAAAGAAGCGGGCGAGCCTTCCCCTGCGCCATGAGCCTCTTCCTCCACAGCTGAGCACCCAAACCCTGCAGACTTTTTCCCACAGGGCATGGTAGCCCATAAAACGGTTGAGATTAACATGAACTGGAGGTGGTGGGAGGATAAATATATATATATATATATATATATATATATATATATATACGCCTTTTCTCCCAGGTTTTTCAGGGGTTGGAGGGGCGGGGGAAACTGCCCTGCCTCACTTGAATGAAGCCCCGTTTCCCCTCTCCTTTTCCTCCCCAGGAGGATGAGAGTGCCCACCTGGGTGGGTTAACAGGTTCCACTCGTGAGCAGGGTTCCTGGAGGGGAAGGAGAGAAGCTGTGCTCGGGCAAAACGGGGGGCGGGAGGCAGAGGAGCGGGCGTGGAGCCTTCCCCGTGCGCGCGGAGCCTCTTTCTCCACAGCTTAGCACCCAAAAGCCTGCAGACTTTTTCCACAGGGCATGGTGGCCCATAAAAAATGTAGCCGCAAGGGGACACAAGCCAGTGTCTTATTGTGCCGGTCCCAAGCCCGGATAAATACAGAGGGTTGTGCCAGGAAGGGCATCCGACATAAAACTTTTGCCAAATCAAACATGCGAATCAAATCTATGAATCCCATACCGGATCGGTTGAGGCCCGGGTTAACAACGATCGCCATCGGTGCTGTTCACCTACAGGGTGCCGGTGGAAATTGGACTACTGTTGGTAGAAGAAGGAGAGGAGGAAGGTGTGTTCGTAGGAAGAGAGAGAAGAGGAATGCCAAGAGGCTAGGACTGAGAGTAGGGACTTTGAATGTTGGAACCATGACAGGAAAGGGTAGAGAGTTAGTTGACATGATGCAGAGGAGGAAGGTAGACATACTGTGTGTCCAGGAGACCAGGTGGAAAGGTAGCAAGGCTAGAAGTTTGGGAGCAGGGTTCAAGTTGTTCTACCATGGTGTAGATAGGAAGAGAAACGGAGTAGGAGCTATCTTGAAGGAGGAGCTTGTTAGGAATGTCCTGGAGGTAAAAAGAGTGTCGGATAGAGTGATGAGTCTGAAGCTAGAAATCAAAGGTGTAATGTTCAATGTGGTTAGTGGGTATGCTCCACAGGTAGGCTGTGAGCTGGAGGAGAAGGAGACATTCTGGTCGGACCTTGATGAAGCCATACAGAGCATCCCTAGAGATGAGAGAGTTGTCATTGGTGCAGACTTCAATGGACATGTTGGTGCAGGAAACAGAGGCGATGAGGAAGCGATGGGCAGATTCGGTATCCAGGAGAGGAACGCAGAAGGACAGATGGTGGTTGATTTTGCAAAAGGATGGAAATGGCTGTAGTGAATACTTTCTTCCAGAAGAGGCAGGAGCACAGGGTGACGTATAAGAGTGGAGGTAGGAGCACACAGATAGACTACATCTTGTGTAGACGGTGTAATCTGAAGGAGATCAGTGACTGCAAAGTAGTGGTTGGTGAGAGTGTAGCCAGACAGCATAGAATGCTGGTGTGTAGGATGACCTTGATGGTGAGAAAGACGAAGAGGACAAAGGCAGAGCAGAGGACGAAATGGTGGAAGCTAAAAAAGGAAGAGTGTTGCATGACTTTTAGGAAGGAGTTGAGGCAGGCTCTGGGAGGTCAGGAGGTGCCTCCAGATGACTGGACAACGACAGCTAATGTGATCAGGGAGACAGGGGGGAGAGTACTTGGTGTGTCATCTGGAAGGAAAGTAGATAAGGAGACTTGGTGGTGGAATGAGGAGGTGCAGGAGTGTATACAGAAAAAGAGATTAGCTAAGAAGAAGTGGGACACTGAGAGGACTGAAGAGAGTGGACAGGAGTACAGGGAGATGCAGCGTAGGTGAAAGTAGAGGTGGCAAAGGCCAAACAAGGGGCTTATGATGACTTGTATGTTAGGTTGGACAGTAAGGAGGGTTAGACTGATCTATACAGATTGGCAAGGCAGAGAGACAGAGATGGGAAGGACGTGCAGCAGGTTAGGGTGATTAAAGATAGAGATGGAAATGTATTGACAGGTGCCAGCAGTGTGATGGGAAGATGGAAAGAGTACTTTGAAGAGTTGATGAATGAGGAAAATGAGAGAGAACGAAGAGTAGAAGATGTGGCTGTTGTGGATCAGGAAATAGCAAAGATTAGTAAAGATGAAGTGAGGAAGGCACTGAAGAGGATGAAGAGTGGAAAGGCACTTGGTCCTGATGATATACCTGTGGAGGTATGGAAGTGTCTAGGAGAGGCGGCAGTAGAGTTTCTGACTGGGTTGTTTAACAGGATCTTAGATAGTGAGAAGATGCCTGAGGAATGGAGGAGAAGTGTGCTGGTGCCCATTTTTAAGAACAAGGGAGATGTGCAGAACTGTGGCAACTACAGAGGAATAAAGCTGATGAGCCATACAATGAAGCTATGGGAAAGAGTAGTTGAAGCTAGACTAAGGGCAAAAGTGATTATTTGTGAGCAGCAGTATGGCTTCATGCCAAAAAGGAGTACCACAGATTCAGTATTTGCTTTGAGGATGTTGATAGAGAAGTACAGGGAAGGTCAGAGGGAGCTGCATTGTGTCTTTGTAGATCTGGGGAAAGCCTATGACAGGGTGCCCAGAGAGGAACTGTGGTACTGTATGAGGACGTCTGGAGTGACAGAGAAGTATGTTAGAGTGGTGCAGGACATGTATGTGGACTGTAAGACAGTGGTTAGGTGTGCTGTAGGTGTGACAGAGGAGTTCAAGGTAGAGGTGGGACTGCATCAGGGATCAGCTCTAAGCCCCTTCTTGTTTGCTATGGTGATGGACAGACTGACAGACGAGGTTAGACAGGAATCTCCATGGACTATGATGTTTGCAGATGACATTGTGATATGTAGTGAGAGCAGGGAACAGGTGGAGGAGAAGCTTGAGAGGTGGAGATTTGCCCTGGAAAGGAGAGGAATGAAGGTTAGCCGCAGCAAGACAGAGTACATGTGTGTGAACGAGAGGGACCCAAGTGGAAGAGTGAGGTTACAGGGAGAAGAGATAAAGAAGGTGGAGGATTTTAAGTACTTAGGGTCAACAGTCCAGGGCAATGGAGAGTGTGGAAAAGAGGTGAAGAAGCGTGTGCAGGCAGGCTGGAACGGGGGAGAAAAGTGTCAGGTGTGATGTGTGATAGAAGAGTTTCAGCTAAAATGAAAGGAAAGGTGTACAAAACTGTGGTGAGACCAGCGATGCTGTTTGGTCTAGAGACAGTGCCACTGAGGAAAAGACAGGAGGCAGAGCTGGAGGTAGCAGAGATGAAGATGTTGAGGTTCTCTCTGGGAGTGACCAGGATGGATAGGATCAGGAATGAGTACATCAGAGGGACAGCACATGTTAGAGGTTTTGGAGATAAAGTCAGAGAGGCCAGACTGAGATGGTTTGGACATGTCCTGAGAAGAGATAGTGAATATATTGGTAGAAGGATACTGAGTTTTGAACTGCCAGGAAGGAGGCCTAGAGGAAGACCAAAGAGGAGGTTTATGGATGTAGTGAAAGTGGACATGAAGGTAGTTGGTGTGAGAGAAGAGGACGCAGAAGACAGGGTTAGATGGAGGACACTGATTCGCTGTGGCGACCCCTAAAGGGAAAAGCCGAAAGAAAAAGAAGAAGATAAACTTTGTATATGTTATTTTGGGGCAAGGCACCATGTGCATCTGGCAGGGCTCCTCGTCTGCTCCTTCTTCCCCTTGAGCTCCTCATGCTCCCCTTCGAACCAATCAGGCAGCACAGGTAGAGGCTCCAAGTGCAAGGGGAAGGCTCCTCGCCTCGCCTTCTATTTTCTGAATATTATTATTTTTTATATATTTTGCATATATTTTTATTTTGGGGTTAGGATCCACGCGCTTGGGGAAGGGCTCCTCCCCGCTCCCCTTCCTCCCATGGAGCTCCCGCCTGACCCATCAGGCAGCCAAGGGAGAGGCTCCACGAGCTCGAGGAACGCTCCTCGCCTTTCCTTGTATTTTCTATATAGGATTATTTTTTATATACTTAGGACATATTATGTTGGGGTTAGGCAACATGTGCATCTGACAGGGCTCCTCGCCCGCTCCCTTCCCTCCCCTGGAGTTCCCTGCGTTCATCCGCCTAACCCATCAGGCTGCTTAGGGAGAAGCTCCAAGCACACGGGGAAGGCTCCTAGCCTCGCCTTGTATTTTGCATTTATTATTATTTTGTAAGTATCCTGTATATATTATTATATATTATTTTGGGGCTGGGCTCCATGCGCATCCTGGGAGGGCTCCTCGCTCGCTCCCCTTCGTCTCCTGGAGTTCCTGGTGTTCCCCCGCCTGACATTCAGACAGCCCAGGGAGAGTATCCAAGCACTCGGGGAAGTCTCCTCCCCTCACCTTTTATTTTGTATATATTATTATTTTGTATTCATTTCGTATATATTATTATATATTGTTTTGGGGCTGGGCTCCAGGCGCATTGGGGAGGGCTCCTCGCCGCTCCCCTCTCCCCCCTGGAGCTCCCTGCGTTCCCCCATCTGACCCATAAGGCAGCCCAGGGAGATGCTACACACACACGGGGAAGTCTCCTCACCTCCCCTTGCATTTTCCATATATTATTATTTTGTATATATTTTGAATATGTTATTTTGGGGCAAGGCACCATGTGCATCTGGCAGGGCTCCTCGTCCGCTCCCATACCTCCCCTTGAGCTCCCTGCGTTCCCCTTCCCATCCATCAGGCCGACCTGGGAGAGGCTCCAAGCACTCGGGGAAGTCTCCTCTCCTCCCCTTGCATTCTGTATTTGTTATTATTTTTCTATATTTGGTATATATTTTTAATATATTATTTTTGGGCTCTGCTGCATGCATATCAAGGAGGGAAAGTCGCCCTTTCCCCTTCCTCCCCTGGAGCTTGCTGCATTCCCCCATCTGAACGCATCAGGCAACCCAGGGAGAGGTTCCACGAGCTTGAGGAAGGCTCCTCGCTTCGCCTTTTATTTTCTTCATAGTATTATTTTGTACATATTTTGTATATAATATTTTGGGCCTAGGAACCATGCGCATTGGGGAGGGCTCCTCACCCGCTCCCTTCCTCCACTGGAGCTCCCAGTGTTCCCCCGTCCAACCCATCAGGCAACCCAGGAGAGGCTCCATGAATCCGAGGAAGGCCTTGCCTCGCCTTGTATTTTGTATATACTATTTTTTGTATATATTATTATATATTATTTTGGAGCTGGGATCCATGCACATCAGGGAGGGCTCTCATCCGCCCCCTCTCCCCGAGCTCCTGTGTTACCCGCCTGACCCTTCAGGCTGCCCAGGATTAGCTCCAAGCACACGGGAAGGCTCCTCGCCTCAAATTTTATTTTGCATATATTATTATTT
Source organism: Istiophorus platypterus (assembly GCA_016859345.1). NCBI lineage: Eukaryota > Metazoa > Chordata > Actinopteri > Istiophoriformes > Istiophoridae > Istiophorus > Istiophorus platypterus. Next base: position 210,633 of record JADGDC010000378.1, read on the forward strand.
TGTACATATTCTGTATATATTATTATATATTATGTTGGGGCCGCCTCCATCCGCATCTTTGGAGGGCCTCGCCCGCCTCCCTTCCTCCACTGAAGCTCCTAGCTGCCCCCACCAGACCCATCAGGCAGCCCAGGGAGAAGCTACACGAGCTCGATGAAGTCTCCTCGCCTCGCCTTGTATTTTGTATATATCATTATTTTGGTTTATGCTTTGTACATATTATTATATATTATTTTGGGGCTGGCATCCATGCTTATCGGGGAGGGATCTTGGCCCACTCCCCTTCCTCCACTTGAGTTGCCAGTGTTCCCCCGTCTGACCCATCAGGCAACCCAGGGAGAGGCTCCACGAGCTCGAGGAAGGCTCCTAGCCTCGCCTGTATCTTCTATATAAGATTATTTTCTATATATTTGGTACATATTATTTTGGGGCTAGGCACCATGTGCATCTGGCAGGGCTCCTCGTCCGCTCACCAGACTCCCCTGGAGCTCCCTGCCTCCTGCCCAACCCATCAGGCAACAAAAGTAGAGGCTCTAGGCACACGGGAAGTCTCCTCGCCTCCCCTTGCATTCTGTATATGTTATTACTTTGTGTATATTTTGTACATATTTTTTAGATATTATTTTTTGGCTGGGCTCCATGCACATCAGGAAGGCACACCGCCCACTCCCTCCCTCCCTGGAGTTCCTCAGCATTCCCCGCCTGACCAATCAGGCAGTCTAGGAGAGGCTCCAGCAAGAAAGGGAAGTCTCCTCACCTCGCCTTCTATCTTCTGAATATTATTATTTTTTATATAATTTCTACATATTGTTTTGGGGTTAGGCTACATGTGCTTGGGAAGGGCCTCGTCCGCTCCCCTCCTTCCCCTCGAGCTCCTTGCGTTCCTCCGCCTAACCCATCAGGCTGCCGTGGGAGAAGATCCAACCACACGGGGAAGTCTCCTCGCTTCGCCTTGTATTTTGCATATATTATTATTTTATACATATTCTGTATATATTATTATATATTATTTTTGGGGCTGGGCTCCATGCGAATCTTGGGAGGGCTCCTCGCCCGCTCCCCTTCCTCTCCTGGAGCTCCCAATGTACTCCCGCCTGACTCATCAGGCAACCCAGGGAGATGCTAGACACACACGGGGAAGTCTCCTCGCCTTCCCTTGCATTTTATATATGTTATCATTTTGTCTATATTTTGTATATATTTTTTATATATTTTTTTTGGGCTGGGCTCCATGCACATCAGGGAGGGCACGTCACCCGCTCCCCTTCCTCCCCTGGAGCTCCCAGCGTTCCCCTGTCCGTCCCATCAGGCAGCCCAGGGAGAGGTTCCACGAGCTCGAGGAAGGCTCCTCGCCTCACCTTTATTTTCTTTATACTATTATTTTGTCTATATTTTGTATATGTTATTTTAGGGCTAGGCACCATGCACATCGGGGAGGGCTCCTCACCCGCTCCCCTGCCTCCCCCCTGGAGCTCCCCGCATTCCCCCGCCTTACCCATCAGGCAGCCCAGGGAGAGGCTACACGCACGCGTGGAAGCCTCCTCGCCTTTTATTTTCTATATAATATTATTTTGAATATATGTTGTATATGTTATTTTGGGCTAGGCATCATGTGCATTTGGCAGGGCTCCTCGTCCATCTCCCCTCCCTCCCCTGGAATTCCATGCGTTCCTCCGCCTAACCCATCAGGCTGCCTAGAGAGAAGCTGTCCGCACACGGGGAAGTCTCCTCACCTCGCCCTTTGTTTTCTATATATTATCTTTTGGTATATATTTTTTTATATATTATTTTGGGACTAGGCACCATGCGCATCGGGGAGGGCACCTCACCTGCTCCCCTCTCCCCCCTGGAGCTCCTGGTATTCCCCCGCCTAACAATCAGGTAGCCCAGGGAGAGGTTACACGCACACTGGGAAGTCTCCTCAACTTTTATTTTCTATATAATATTATTTTGTATATATTTTGTATATGTTTTTTTAGGCTAGGCAACAGGTCTCGTCCGCTCCCTACCTCTCCTGGAGCTTCCTGCGTTCCCCTCCATCAAGCAGCAGAGTAGGGGCTTCCAAGCTCACGGGAAGTCTCCTCACCGCCTCGCCTTTTATTTTATATATATTATTTTTTCTTATATATTTTTTATATATTATTTTTGGGCTGGGCTCCATGCACATCGGGGAGGGCTCCTCGCCCGCTCTCCATCCTCCCCTGGAGCTTGCTACGTTCCCCCATCTGACCCATCAAGCAGCCCAGGGAGAGTCTCCACGAGCTCGAGGAAGGCTCCTCGCTTCGACCTATATTTTCTATATAGGGTTATTTTCAATATAATTTGTACATATTATTTTGGGGCTAGGCACCATGTGCATTTAGCAGGGCTCCTCGTCCGCTCCCCTACCTCCCCTGGAGCTCCTCATGCTCCCATGCTCAACCCATCAGGCAGCACAGGTAGGAGCTCCAAGCAAAAGGGGAAGTCTCCTCGCCTCCCCTTGCATTCTGTATATGTTATTATTGAAGGATATATTTTGTATATATTATTTACATTATTATCGGGCTGGATTCCCTGCGCTTTGGGGAGGGCTCTCTCCACTCCCTCCCTGGTGCTTCCCCGCCTGACCAATCAGTCAGTCTAGGAGAGGCGCAAGGAAGGGTCCTGCTCGCCTTTTATATTTTCTGAATATTATTATTTTTTACATAGTTTGTATATATTATTATATTGGGGTTAGGCACCACGCGCTTAGGGGAGGGCTCCTCTCGTTATACCCAAACTCCCCTGGAGCTCCCTGCATTCCCCCGCCAGACCCATTAGGCAGCCTAGGGAGAGGCTCCACGAGCTCGAGGAAGGCTCCTCACCTTTCCTTGTATTTTCTATATAGGATTTTTTTTGTATATTTTGCACATATTATTTTGGTGTTAGGCAACATGCGCATCTTACAGGGCTCCTCCTCCACTCCCCTCCTTACCCTGGAGCTCCCTCATGCTCATCCGGCTAACCCATCAGGCAGCCTAGGGAGAAGCTCCAAGCACACGGGGAAGGCTCTTCGCCTCGCCTTTTATTTTGCATATATTATTATTTTGTACATATTCTGTACATATTATTATATATTATTTTGGGGCTTGGCTCCATGCACATCATGAGAGGGCTCCTCACCCACTCCCCTTCGCCCCTGGAGCTCCCAGCATACTCCTGCCTGACCCATCAGGCAGCCTATGGAGAAGCTCCAAGAGCTCGAGGAAGTCTCCTCGCCTCGCCTTTTATTTTCTATATAATATTATTTTGTATATATTTTGTATATATTATTTTGGAGTAGGCACCATGCGCATCGGGTGGGCTCACCCACCCCCTGCCTCCTGGAGATCCCAGTATTCCCTCGCCTGACCATCAGGTAGCCGAGGGAGATGGTACACGCACACGGGGAAGGCTATTCCTCTTTTATTTTCTATATAATATTATTTTGTATATATTTTGTGTATGTTATTTTGGGCTAGGCACCATGTGCATCTGGTAGGGCCCCTCTGCCGCTCCCTCACCTCTCCTGGAGCTCCCTGCGATCCCCTTCCCAACCCATCAGGCAGCAGAGGTAGAGGCTCCAAGCACATGGTGAAGTCTCCTCGCCTCCCCTTGAATGTTGTATATGTTATTATTTTGTCTGTATTTTGTATATATTTTGTATATCTTATTTTGGGGCTAGGCACCATGCGCATTGGGGAGGGCTCCTCACCTGCTCCCCTTCCTCCCCTGCAGCTCCCAGCGTTCCCCCACCTGACCATTAGGCAGCCCAGGGAGAGGCTCCACGAGCTCGAGGACGGCTCCTCAACTTTCCTTGTATTTTCTATATATGATTATTTTGTATATATTTTGTATATATTATTTTGGGGCTATGCAACATGGGCATTTGGTCGTGCTCCTCGTCCGCTCCCCTCCCTCCCCATGAGGTCAATGCATTCCTCCACCTAACCCGTCAGGCTGCCTAGGGAGAAGCTCAAAACACATGGGGAAAGCTCCTCACCTCGCCTTTTATTTTCTATATAGTATTATTTTTTTATATTTTGTATATACTATTTTGGGACAAAGCACCATGCACATCGAGGAGGGCTCCTCGCCCGCTCCCCTTCCTCCCCTGGAGCTCCCAGTATTCTCCAGCTTGACCATCAGGCAGCCCAGGGAGCGGCTACACGCACAGGGGGAAGGCTCCTCGCCTTTTATTTTCATATATTATATTATTTTGTATATATTTTGTATATGTTATTTTGTGCTAGGCACCATGTGCATCTGCCAAGGCTGCTCGCCCGCTCCCCTCCCTCCCTTGGAGCTCCCTGCATTCCCGTGCCCAACTCATCAGGAAGCACAGGTAGAGGATCCAAGCACACTGGAAAGTCTCCTTTCCTCCCCTTACATTCTTTATATGTTATTATTTTGTCTTTATTTTATATATATTTTTATATATTATTTTTGAGCTGGGCTTCATGCACTCAGGGAGGGCACGTCGCCCGCTCACCTGCCTCCCCTAGAGCTTTCATGCTCCAACGCCTGACCCATCAGGCAGCCCACGGAGAGGTTCCATGAGCTCGAGGAAGGCTCCTCGCCTCGCCTTTTATTTTCCTCATAGTATTCTTTTATATATTTTGTGTATATGTTATTTTGGGGCTAGGCACCATGTGCATTTAGCAGGGCTCCTCGTCCGCTCCCTTTCCTCCCCTGGAGCTCCCAGTTTCCCGCCTGACCCATACGCAAGCCTAGGGAGAAACTGCTCAGAGGGAAGTCTCCTCGCCTTTGTTTTTTGCATATATTGTTATTTTGTATATATTATGTATATATTATTATAAATTGTTTTGGTAGTGGCCTCCATGCGCATCGGAGAGGGCTTCTTGACCGCCTTCCCTCCCTGGAGCTCCCATCATTTCCCGCCTGAAAGATCAGGAAGCCCAGGAGAGGTACCACGAGCTCGGGAAGGCTCCTCCCTCATCTTGTATATATTTTGTATGTTATTATATATTATTTTGTTGCTGGGTTCCTGCACTTTGGGAGGACTCCTCGCCCACTCCCTCCCTGAGCTCCCAGCCCCGCCTGACTAATCAGGCAGTCTAGGAGAGGCTCCAAGCAAGGGAAGGCCTGCCTCGCCTTCTATTTTCTGAATATTATTATTTTTTACATAGTTTGTATATATTATTATTTTGTTAGGCACCAGGGAGGGCTCGGTTCCCCAGACTCCTTGAGCTCCTGCTTTCCCGCCTGACCCATCAGGCAGCACAGGAGAGGCTCCACGAGCCGAGGAAGGCTCCTCTCCTTTCCTATTATTTTCTATATATTATTATTTTGTATATATTTTCTACATATTATTTTTGGGGCTAGGTAATATATGCATTGTGCAGGGCCTCACCCGCTCCCTTCTCCTGAAGCTCCCAGCGTACTACCGCCTGATCCATCACGCAGCCCAGGGAGAGGCTACACGCACACAGGGAAGGCTCCTCGCCTTTTATTTTCTATATAATATTATTTTGTATGTTTTTGTATATATTTTTTTGCAACTAGGCACCAGGTGTATCTGGAAGGGCTCCTCACCCGCTTCCCTCCCTCCCCTGGAGACCCCGGTGTTCCCCCGCCTGACCATCAGGCAGCCCAGGGAGATGCTACACGACCCATCAGGAAGCACAGGGAGAGGCTCCATGAGAGGCTCCATGAGCTCAAGGAATTCTCCTCCCCTCACCTTGTATTTTGTTTATATTTTTATTTTGTATTCATTTCGTATATGTTATTATATATTTTTTTGGGGCTGGGCTCCATGGCGCATCTTGGGAGGGCTCCTCGCGCCCTCTCCCCTGCAGCCCTGCAGATTCCCCGCTTACCCGGCAGGCAGCCCAGGGACAGGCTACACGCACACGGGGAAGGCTCCTCGCCTTTTATTTTCTAAATAACAATATTTTGTATATATTTTGTATATGTTATTTTGGGCTAGGCACCATTTACATCTGGCAGGGCTCCCCTTCCGCTTCCCTTCCTCCCCTGGAGCTCCTCATGCTCCCTGCCCAACCCATCAGGCAGCCCAGGGAGAGGCTCCAAGCACACTGGGAAGTCTCCTCGCCTCCCCTTGCATTCTGTATATGTTATTATTTTGTCTATATTGTATATATTTTTAACATATTATTTTTGGGCTTGGCTCCATGCACATCCTGGAGGGAAAGTCGCCCGCTCTTCTGTCTCCCCTGGAGCTTGCTGCGTTCCCCCATCTGACCCCTGCGGCAGCCCAGGGAGAGGTTCCACGAGCTCGAGGAAGGCTCCTCGCCTCGCCTTTTATTTTCTTCCTAGTATTATTTTGTACATATTTTGTATATGTTATTTTGGGGCTAGGAACCATGCGCATTGGGGAGGGCTCCTCACCCGCTCCCCTTCCTCCCCTGCAGCTCCCAGCGTTCCCCCACCTGACCATTAGGCAGCCCAGGGAGAGGCTCCACGATCTCGAGGACGGCTCCTCGCCTCGCCTTTTATTTTTTTCTTAGTATTATTTTTTATATATATTGTATGTTTTATTTTGGGGCTAGGCACCATGCGCATTGGGGAGGGCTCCTCACCTGCTCCCCTCCCTCCCCTGCAGCTCCCAGCGTTCCCCCACCTGACCATTAGGCAGCCCAGGGAGAGGCTCCACGAGCTCGAGGACGGCTCCTCAACTTTCCTTGTATTTTCTATATATGATTATTTTGTATATATTTTGTATATATTATTTTGGGGCTATGCAACATGGGCATTTGGTCGTGCTCCTCGTCCGCTCCCCTCCCTCCCCATGAGGTCAATGCATTCCTCCACCTAACCCGTCAGGCTGCCTAGGGAGAAGCTCAAAACACATGGGGAAAGCTCCTCACCTCGCCTTTTATTTTCTATATAGTATTATTTTTTTATATTTTGTATATACTATTTTGGGACAAAGCACCATGCACATCGAGGAGGGCTCCTCGCCCGCTCCCCTTCCTCCCCTGGAGCTCCCAGTATTCTCCAGCTTGACCATCAGGCAGCCCAGGGAGCGGCTACACGCACAGGGGGAAGGCTCCTCGCCTTTTATTTTCATATATTATATTATTTTGTATATATTTTGTATATGTTATTTTGTGCTAGGCACCATGTGCATCTGCCAAGGCTGCTCGCCCGCTCCCCTCCCTCCCTTGGAGCTCCCTGCATTCCCGTGCCCAACTCATCAGGAAGCACAGGTAGAGGATCCAAGCACACTGGAAAGTCTCCTTTCCTCCCCTTACATTCTTTATATGTTATTATTTTGTCTTTATTTTATATATATTTTTTATATATTATTTTTGAGCTGGGCTTCATGCACTCAGGGAGGGCACGCCTCGCTCACCTGCCTCCCTAGAGCTTTCATGCCCAACGCCTGACCCATCAGGCAGCCCAGGGAGAAGTTCCACGAGCTCGAGGAAGGCTCCTCGCCTTGCCTTTTATTTTCCTCATAGTATTCTTTTATATATTTTGTGTATATGTTATTTTGGGGCTAGGCACCATGTGCATTTAGCAGGGCTCCCGCCTCCCTTTCCTTCCTTGGAGCTCCCAGCGTTTCCCGCCTGACCCATACGCAAGCCTAGGAGAAACTCCAAGAGAGGGAAGTCTCGCCTCGCCTTTGTTTTTTGCATATATTGTTATTTTGTATATATTATGTATATATTATTATAAATTGTTTTGGTAGTGGCCTCCATGCGCATCGGAGAGGGCTTCTTGACCGCTCCCCTTCCTCCCCTGGAGCTCCCATCATTTCCCCGCCTGAAAGATCAGGAAGCCCAGGGAGAGGTACCACGAGCTCGGGGAAGGCTCCTCCCCTCATCTTGTATATATTTTGTATGTTATTATATATTATTTTGTTGCTGGGTTCCCTGCACTTTGGGGAGGACTCCTCGCCCACTCCCCTCCCTCCCTGAGCTCCCAGCGTTCCCCGCCTGACTAATCAGGCAGTCTAGGAGAGGCTCCAGCAAGAAGGGGAAGGCCTGCCTCGCCTTCTATTTTCTGAATATTATTATTTTTTACATAGTTTGTATATATTATTATTTTGGCGTTAGGCACCACGCGCTTGGGGGAGGGCTCTCATGGTTCCCCAGACTCCTTGGAGCTCCTGCTTTCCCCGCGCCTGACCCATCAGGCAGCACAGGAGAGGCTCCACGAGCTCGAGGAAAGGCTCCTCTCCTTTCCTATTATTTTCTATATATTATTATTTTGTATATATTTTCTACATATTATTTTGGGGCTAGGTAATATATGCATTGTGCAGGGCTCCTCACCCGCTCCCTTTCCTCCCCTGAAGCTCCCAGCGTACTACCGCCTGATCCATCACGCAGCCCAGGGTGAGGCTACACGGACACAGGGATGGCTCCTCGCCTTTTATTTTCTATATAATATTATTTTGTATGTTTTGTATATATTTTTTTGCAACTAGGCACCATGTGTATCTGGCAGGGCTCCTCACCCGCTTCCCTCCCTCCCCTGGAGACCCCGGTGTTCCCCCGCCTGACCATCAGGCAGCCCAGGGAGATGCTACACGAGTTCGGGGAAGGCTCCCGCCTTGTTTTTATTTTCTATATTCTAATATTTTCTATATATTTTTTACATGTTATTTTGGGGCTAGGCATCATGTGCATCTAGCAGGGCTCCCCGCCCGCTACCATTTCTCCCCTATAGCTCCCAGCATTCCCCCGCCTGAACCATCAGGCAGCCTAGGGAGAGGCTCCAAGCGCACGGGGAAGTCTCCTCGCTTCCCCTATTTTTTTGCATGTATTATTATTTGGTATATATTCTGTATATATTATTATATATTATTTCAGGAGTGACCTCCATGCGCATAGGAGAGGGCTCACGCCCGCCTCCTGCCTCCTGGAGCTTGCTGCGTTCCCCCATCTGACCCCTGCGGCAGCCCAGGGAGAGGTTCCACGATCTCAGTGAAGTCTCCTCGCCTCAACTTGTATTTTGCACATATTGTGATTATGTATATATTCTGTATATATTATTATATATTATTTTGGGAGTGGCCTCCATTCGCAACGGAGACGGCTCTGCCCGCCTCCCTTCCTCCCTGGAGCTTCCATCGCCCCCGCCTGACAGATCAGGAAGCCCAGGAGAGGTACTACGAGCCTGGGAAGGCTCCTCCCTCATCTTGTATTTAATATATATTATGCTTTATGCGTATGTATTTTGTATATATTGTTATATATTATTTTGTGGCAGGGTTCGGCGCTTTGAGGAGTGCTCTTGGCCCACTCCTCCCTCCCATGGAGCTCGGCGTGCCTCGCCCGGACCAATCAGGCAGTCTAAGGAGAGGCTCCAGCGACAGGAAGGCTCGCCTCGCCTCGCCTTCTATTTTCTGAATATTATTATTGTTTATATAGTGTGTATATTTTATTATTTTGGGGTTAAACCCCACGCGCTTGGGGGAAGGCTTCTTGCGCGTTCCCCAGACTCCCCTGTACCTCCCTGCTTTCCCTCGCCTGACCAATCAGGCAGCACAGGAAGAGGCTCCATGAGCTCGGGGAAGTCTCCTCCCCTCACCTTGTATTTTCTGTATATTATTTTAGGTTTATATTTTTTATATATGTTATTACATATTATTTTGGAGCTGGGTTCCATTCGTTTTGGGGAGGGCTCCTCACTCACTCCCCTTCCTCCACTGGAGCTCCCTGCGTTCCCCCGCCTGACAAATCAGGCAGCCCAGGGAGAGGCTAAGCGCACACGGGGAAGGCTCTTCATCTTTTATTTTCTATATAATATTATTTTGTATATATTTTGTATATGTTATTTTGAGGCTAGGCACCATGTGCATCTGGCAGGGCTCCTCGTCCGCTCCCCTGTAGCTCCCTGCGTTCCCCTGCCCAACCCATCAGGCAGCACAGGTAGAGGCTCCAAGCTCTCCTCGCCTCCCCTTGCACTCTGTATGTATTATTATTTTGTCTATATTTTGTATATATTTTTATATATTTTGGGACTAGACACCATGCGCATCCAGCAGGGCCCCCCGCCCGCTCCCCTTCCTCCCTCCCCTGGAGCTCCCATCGTTCCCCAGCCTGACAGATCAGGAAGCCCAGGGAGAGGTACCACGAGCTCGGGAAGGGTCCTCCTCTCATCTTGTATTTAATATATATTATACTGTTGGAATATATTTTGTATATATTATTATATATTATTTTGTGGCTGGGTTCCCTGCGCTTTGGGGAGGGCTCTTGGCCCACTTCCCTCCCTCCCCTGGAGCTCCCAGCGTTCCCCCGCCTGACTAATCAGGCAGTCTAGGGAGAGGCTCCAAGCGCATGGGGAAGGCTCCTCGCCTCGCCTTCTATTTTCTGAATATTATTATTTTTTATATAGTGTGTATATATTATTATTTTGGGGTTAGGCTCCACGTGCTGGGTCCCATGCTTCGTGCCTGGTGACCATCAGGCAGCCCAGGAGAGGCTCGAGCTCGGGAAGGCTCGCCTTTCCATGTATTTTTTCTATATATGATTATTTTGTATATATTTATTCCATATTATTTTGGGGCTAGACAGCATGTGCATTTGGCAAGGCTCCTCGTCCGCTCCCCTCCCTCCCCTGGAGCTCCCTGCTTTCCCTGCCCAACCCATCAGACAGCACAGTTAGAGGCTCCGAGCACGCTGGGAAGTCCTCGCCCCCTTGCATTCTGTATATGATATTATTTTGTCTATATTTTGTATATATTTTTTTATATATTATTTTGCGACGAACCATGCGCATTGGGGAGGACTACTCGCCCGCTCCCCTTCCTCCCCTGGAGCTGCCAGTGTTCCCCCGTCTGACCCATCAGGCAACCCAGGAGTGGCTCCACGAGCTCGATGAAGGCTGTCGCCTTGCATTGTTTTTTATATATAGTATTTTTTTGTATATATTTTGTACATACTATTTCTGTACTAGGCACCATGTACATTTTTTGAGGGGTCCTCCCCCGCTCCCTTCCCTCCCCTGGAGCTCCCTGCGTTACTCCGCCTTACACATCAGGCAGCCCAGGGAGAGGCTCCATTCGCAAGGGGAAGTATCCTCGCCTCTCCTTTCCTTCTTTATATATTGTTTTTTTTGTCTATATTTTGTATATATTTTTTATATTTTTTTTTTGGGCTGGGCTCCAGGCGCATCTTGGGAGGGCTCCTCACCGCTCCCCTCTCCCTCTGGAGCTCCCCGCATTCCCCCGCCTTACCCATCAGGCAGCCCAGGGAGAGGTTACACGCAGACGGGGAAGGCTCCTCCACTCCCCTCTTGCATTCTGTACACTTTATTATTTTGTCTATATTTTGTATATATTTTTTATATAGTATTTTTGGGCTGGGCTCCATGCACATCTAGGAGGGCACGACGCCCGCTCCCCTGCCTCCCCTGGAGCTTGCTGCGTTCCCCCATCTGACCCATCAGGAAGCCCAGGGAGAGGCTCCACGAGCTCAGGAAGGGTCCTCCTCTCATCTTGTATTTAATATATATTATGCTTTTGGTATATATCTTGTATATATTATTATATATTATTTTGTGGCTGGGTTCCCTGCGCTTTGGGGAGGGCTCTTCGCCCACTTCCCTCCCTCCCCTGGAGCTCCCAGCGTTCCCCCGCCTGACTAATCAGGCAGTCTAAGGAGAGGCTCCAAGCGCAAGGGGAAGGTTCCTCGCCTCGCCTTCTATTTCCTGAATATTATTATTTCTTATATAGTGTGTATATATTAGTATTTTGGGGTTAGGCTCCACACGCTTGGGAGAGGGCTCCTCGCACGTTCCCCAGACTCCCTTGGAGCTCCCTGGTTTCCCCTGCCTGACCAATCAGGAAGCACAGGGAGAGGTAAGAAGCTCGGGGAAGTCTCCTCCACTCACCTTGTATTTTGTATATATTATTATTTTGTATTTATTTCA
>JADGDC010000379.1:0-15155 GCA_016859345.1 Istiophorus platypterus
ATCAGTATGCTTCGTTCGGTTACGTATTGCTAAAAGGTATAAAATCAAAGCACTCATCCTTCAACTCTAAGCCATGGCTATGCCATTACCTGATGACTTATAACGTGGCTCTCTACACTGACCAAGCCATGTTGCTCTATGTTATTGTACATATTTAGGATGAAACTTTAAGAAAAATAAACCAGATTGCGTGCACCTCCACTGATTGATACACCAGGCAGGGCCCTAAATGGAGCTTTGATCACTACTAGTTGCAACGAATGATTTTCACTATGTAATCCTAAAAAAGGGCACTGTGCTCCAGCCCAGCCACTAAGGAAGCTTAGATGAAATGAAGATTCAAAAAAACAAACTAAAACAACAAAAACCAAAGCTCTTTCTAGAACCTACAAGAGAAAGAGAGTGGGATAGAAAAATCAGAGACATAAAAGACAGAAAGTTCGAAGTCAAAGGTTCAGTTTTTTTGACTGTCAATGTTCTCAAGCAGGCTCTATCTGATCTGACGCACTCTTTCCCGCAATACTTTTTTTCCAAGTCAGATATTTTGAAGTCAGATATTTTAAAATTGATATTTTTGCTTTTCCAGAACTGGAAACTTTGAAAGAAAGTATGGTGCTCAATTGCATCAACTTTGTTCCAGTTGAGGGAGGACACAAAATAGGTGGATGTGTTAAACCTGAAGAGAGTTATGAGGGAGTGGTGCTTAGATCCAAGACTGATAGATGAGTAGTTGAGAACTCTGCAAACTTTCTGCTGTGGTACACATATTTCACTGATCATGTAAGCAAATGGATATATAGAAATTTAGGAAGTAATCTAAATGAAATTTGTGGCACATAATTTTTTTTAAAAAAGATTTGCTTCCTATTAATTAAATATATTTGGTATCTTTAGAGAGATTTTAGGTTCTCTTCTACTGAAAAAATCACATAAAGAGTTCTGTTTTGTTCTGAATAGTTGTTTGACCACAAAGCCAGGAATTTTCAATGATCTGGCACAGCATGATGTGGGTCAGAGAGGGTTGAATAGGTTAATGTATTAAACTCTACAATTTATCTTTAAAGAAGAAAACACACCAACAAATCAGCCACCACAGAAAGAAAAAGCAACACTTAAGACAATCTCAGCAAATCTGATGAATGCAATGATCATTTATTAATTCACCATCTACTAAATAGTTCCATTTAGACATACTCCTATCATCATGATCTACTTTATGTATACAGCATGTTTATTGCATGTTGGGGTTGGGTAACGTTGATTAATATAAAGAGATAGGACAGTGTGATAATATCACTTGTACAAGATTCCGGTCTGTAGGCACTGATAGGATGTGTTTCTTGTTCTCTGATCCATTTAGAAAGCGCTCAATAGGATCGTCCCGGGGACCCTGTGTTCTGCTGCACTACCCAATCAGCTCAAGATCCCATCCATTACATGGGAGTTTTTGCAGAAACACTGAGGTGAAGATGTTCTGTCTCCTCCCACATGGACCTGCAAGGGAGCAAATGTAAGTGTCTGTGCCCACCTGATGAAGGTAAGATGAGTAATAACTCCTCTTTTAGCTCTGTTTTTCCCTCCAACAACTCCTGAGTAAAAAAATCCAGGTCTTTAGGTGATGTGATGACAATGAACTAGAACATTAAAGTTTTGGGCTTGAAAACCAAAGCAATAGCAGAAAGTTTCTATAAACCTCCATAGAAATGATGGGAACTGCAAAGTCCAGATAATTCCTTGTTGTTTCATCACTATAAGCGAGCTCTTTCAAACACAAGCTATCTATCTATCTATCTATCTATCTATCTATCTATCTATCTATATCTATATATATATAGATATAGATAGATATATAAAGACTTGATTATGGGCACTTTGAATTTCACTTGATTTTGTTGCTAGAGAGTACAAATCATCTCCATCATCACAAATAGCCTTTAAAGAAAATATTTCTATCATAATCTTGGTCACACAGTATTAGAACATATCACATCTCAGGACTTCTTTGCCTTGTAAATAATAATCACCTTGATAAAGTACATGGTTCCAGTCACGATCTGTGTCTTGTAGCTTATGGCTTTGAAAACATCATGGGTCTTCCCTACTTTCTTCTCTGCTTGGGGCTTCACCTGAATAACAACAAAGTTCAACATGATCATCACAAACGAAACACAGGTCCTGCTAACTGTGAGTGAATGATGTTAAAGGGACAAAGTCCGAGTCTAACGATGAACCTTTACTTCTTACACTTTTACATATGTGCTGAACCGGAGTCGGCATCATACGCCCTTCGCCAGGTCCTCCACACATCATCTCTACTGATTGTTGTTGGTTTCTGTCCATGACTGACGAGAAAATCCCGAATGGGCGAACTTCTCCGCTTCTGTGGGTTTTTAAGCGTGGAGTCGGTGAAACAGGTGAGTGTGTGGAGCGTGCCATCAGCGTGGCGGGAGGTCGGAAGGTAAGAGTGAGCGATGCAAACGATTAAAACAACAACAAAATAACGTATTGTATTTGAATTCCCTTTATAATTTTATAATATATTTCTATTATACGTTACTGAAACTAAGAGGAGGACAGGTATATCAAAATATTTCTCCATTTCCATCCCTTTTCACTAGAATGTGTTGTTCGGAGGTGTGTCTGCGTTGGGACAGTGCAAAAGTACGAATGGCATCCCACTGACCACACTTGAGACATGGGATGATGAATCATAACAGTCAGGTGCAAAACCTTTGGGTTTCATGTTTGGAGGTGTTGAGGAACAAGGATGAGCCGTAAACTGTTTCGCAAGATTTTAAAATTTTCCTCTGGAGCTGATTGGCAGTTCCCAAAACCAGAGTTGACTATTAGGATATAGATCTCTCTGTCTAGGGCAGCTCTGGTAAGGCCAGCACTGTGCATGGTACCTTGCTCCCATGCATGTGTGAGTGTGTTTGTAAATCAGTGAATGATGTTTTAAAGTGCTTTGGATAAACAGGTGGTTTGAACACTTTAGAAAGTCTGAAGGGGTAGTCTTTGGTTTCTTGCTGCTGTCACGTTAGCATCACTACCTCTCCTCCAAGACACAAAGAGAACTTGGAAGACACTCAGGTGGATGTAGTTCACTCCTCCAACGTGAGCGTGTGGGTAAAAATAAATACAGTATATACAGTTTGGTGCATAAGCACTTTGACAGGTACACAATTTGTCTTGTTGCAAGACAGGGAGGAGTCGAGACCTGACCAGTGTGCTAACAACGTAGGCTGATCATCCTGGCCCGAATTTCTGATGACTTACTCCTTTTACTCCACAGCACACGTAAGGTGATTTTGTCCCCGCCAACAAGTTTTGTAGATTTTTACATCAAATATATGCCATTATGAATCAATTTCTAAATTTACAAGTTACATGTGATATAGCCATAGTCTACCTATTTTAGTGAAAACTGCATTGTAAGTTATTATAACAGGATGCAAAAGACCAATTTTCTAGTATAGATACAAACCAGGGTAAGTTCTGATCTCTCTTTAGGAGGAAGTCAGACTGATGTAGGAATCTGTTCAGATTGATTTGATCCCAACCGATGAGAAAAGGAACCCATGTCCTTGTACATGCACATGCCATAACACTGCCTCCCCCATGTCTGATAGATGATGTGGTGGCTTTGGATCATGAGCTGTTCCTTTCTTCTCCATACTCTTCTTTTCCCATGTAGTCCCATGTGGACAGAGTCATCTTATCATTGCAGTTTTAAGACCAATCTAGTGCAGCTGCTCCAGAGGAAGGCCGCATACTGATGTTGTGATTCAGTATTGTCATTTTCTGTAAAAATCTAACAACTGAGTTTAGACTAAATGACATATGTGATTGTGGCCTTTTTGGATTTTGGTTTGAAATTTTTCGAAATGAATGACTTTGAAAACATTCCTTCATACACCAAACTTTGTGTTTTAAATCAACACACATTCTTTTTTAATTACTCCTATGAAAAAAAACAACCTTTATTAAATCACTCTCTAATATTTTACTCAAAATATTTTAAGTGTAGTTCCAAAACAAATGGACTAATATTTCTGTAAGAACTTGAATAACTGCAATAAACTGGTTGAAATTGGATAATTAGGTCATTTAGATTGGCAGTGGCATGTTTAATTCAGTCTAGTGCAGATACTCAGAGAGTGAAGACTCAACCGTTTTGGTGGTATTCTGGTTATTTACAAGTTTTGTAAACACTGCTAGGTAGAGTCTCTCGGTGTGTATTTGTAGCTGTGTATGCAGTTTAAGAGGGTGTGAGTATAATACACTGCAAATGTTAACTTAAAAAAAAGGGTATCTTTATCATGTAAAGTTTAAGAAGTGTTCCGTATATGGACTTTAAGTAAGAAAGCTCACTATATCTTTAAAAGTGGTGTATATACAGATTGGATTGATAATTGACAATACAACATGACACCATTGTACTTATATTATAATTAAAAACACAGAGCGTAATAACACATGAAGATACAGAACAGCTGCAATAAAAGTAAGATTTAAAAAACATGAAAATGTGTTTTAAGAAAAGAACATGTAATTTCTTTTTTTACACTGGAGGGAGCCAAATTAAAAAGAACAATTTGAGAGGTCAACTGACTGGGATGTGGCTCACGCCTAAAGGCAACCTCATGTCACCAAACCCTCCTGCAGTGTAATTCAGTTACTTCAAGTTACAACAAGTTGTGTGTGATTATTTGTAAATCAGTTGGGTCAAATGTGTCAGTGGTTTAGTTTACGTAAGAGCTTGAGAGTTTGTAGCCTGCTGTGTACCAGCAAAATTATAAGTTCAAGATTCAACATTTATGGCCATTTCATCACTGACAGGAAACAGACAGAAATCTGACATCACATATGATAACTGCATTGTGTTAGAAAACAAATGGCAAAATTGCAACAACTAAACATTGTATGCTTAAATTAATATTACTAGTAGGACTTAATTACACAATTGAAAACTGATCAAATACACCAACAATTTTGTATAAAATTCAAAATTCATAGTTCAAATTGACAAATTTCTTTTCATATTCATATCCTAACAATCCATCAGCTTTCCCTTACAAATAGATCAGTCATCAAGTCCATAGTGCACCTGCAGTGTGAACTTGCAGTGTTTACAGTCTGTGTCTCATTCAGATGTCTTGAGCATTCAGTTATCTTCACAGCTTAGTGTCTGTGCAAAAATGCATTCAGTGTTTAACCTTTAGTTTATCGATTCATCGCTTGTCACTACAGTTGTATATGAAGCATGAAGTGTAGACACGCTCTTTATTATTATAGATTCATTTTTAAATTCACGTTTGAATGATACCATTTTTTGTTGTGGGGAATCAAATTCATTATTTCTTTAATTTTAAATAGCTGTTAATGACATGTACAGTTTGTTCAATGTGCAAAACTTTGCTTTAAGTCCCCCTATTTATCATGTATAATCAGTATATAAACATGTATCACATGGTTTTTAACATGATAAAATGTAGTTGTAAGCAGAAATAAGTGTGTATGAATGTAATTTGTGTGTTGAAAAGCATCTATTGGATGTTTATGTACAGAATATATTTCTCTTTCTGAAAGATTGTTTGATTGGAAAAGGTATAAAATCAAAGCACTCATCCTTCAACTCTAAGCCGTGGCTATGCTACATTACCTGACTTATAACGTGGCTCTACACACTGACCAAGCCATGTTACTCTATGTTATTGTACATATTTAGAGGGGATGAAACTTTAAGAATAAACCAGATTGCGTGCACCTCCACTGATTGATACACTGGCGAGGCCTAAATGGAGCTTTGATCACTATGAGTTGCAACAAATGATTTTCAAGTGTGTAATCCTAAAAAAAAGGGCACTGTACTCAGCCATACTACAGCTAGATGAATGAAGATTCAAAAAAAAAACAAAACAACAAAAACCAAACTCTTCTGGAACCTACAAGAAAAGAGAGTGTGATAGAAAATCAAGAGACATAAAAGACAGAAAGTTCGAAGTCAAAAGTTCAGTTTTTGACTGTCAATGTTCCTCACAGGCTCTATCTGATGCCACTTTTCCCCAATACTTTTTTCCAAATCAGATCAGGTGGTTTGAACATTTTAGAAAGGTACGAAGGGGTCGTCTTTGGTTTCTTGCTGCTGTACGTCGCGCATCACTACCTCTCCTCCAAGACACAAGAGAACTTGGAAGACACTCAGGTGGATGTAGTTCACTCCTCCAACGTGAACGTGTGGGTAAAAGTAAATACAGTATATACAGTTTGGTGCATAAGCACTTTGACAGGTACACAATTTGTCTTGTTGCAAGACAGGGAGGAGTCGAGACCTGACCAGTGTGCTAACAACGTAGGCTGATCATCCTGGCCCGAATTTCTGATGACTTACTCCTTTTACTCCACAGCACACGTAAGGTGATTTTGTCCCCGCCAACACGTTTTGTAGATTTTACATCAAATATATGCCATTATGAATCAATTATAAATTTACAAGTTACATGTGATATAGCCATAGTCTACCTATTTTAGTGAAAACTGCATTGTAAGTTATTATAACAGGATGCAAAAGAACAATTTTCTAGTGTAGAAGCAAACCAGGGTAAGTTCTGATCTCTCTTTTAGGAGGAAGTCAGACTGATGTAGGAATCTGTTCAGATTGATTTGATCCCAACCCAGAAACGAACCCATGTCCTTGTACATGCACATGCCATAACACTGCCTCCCCCATGTCTGACAGATGATGTGGTGGCTTTGGATCATGAGCTGTTCCTTTCTTCTCCATACTCTTCTTTTCCCATGTAGTCCCATGTGGACAGAGTCATCTTATCATTGCAGTTTTAAGACCAATCTAGTGCAGCTGCTCCAGAGGAAGGCCGCATACTGATGTTGTGATTCAGTATTGTCATTTTCTGTAAAAATCTAACAACTGAGTTTAGACTAAATGACATATGTGAATGTGGTCTTTTTGATTTTGGTTTGAAATTTTTTCGAAATGAATGACTTTGAAAACATTCCTTCATACACCAAACTTTGTGTTTTAAATCAACACACATTCTTTTTTAATTACTCCTTTTAAAAAAAACCCTTTATTATATCACTCCAAAATATTTTACTCAAAATATTTTAAGTGTAGTTCCAAAACAAATGGACTAATATTTCTGTAAGAACTTGAATAACTGCAATAAACTGGTTGAAATTGGATAATCAGGTCATTTAGATTGGCAGTGGCATGTTTAATTCAGTCTAGTGCAGATACTCAGAGAGTAAAGACTCAACAGTTTTGGTGGTATTCTGGTTATTTACAAGTTTTGTAAACACTGCTAGGTAGAGTTTCTCGGTGTGTATTTGTAGCTGTGTATGCAATTTACGAGGGTGTGAGTATAATACACAGCAAATGTTAAATTAAAAAAAAGGGTATCTTTATCATGTAAAGTTTAAGAAGTGTTCCGTATATGGACTTTAAGTAAGAAAGCACACTATATCTTTAAAAGTGGAGTATATACAGATTGGATTGATAATTGACAATACAACATGACACCATTGTACTTATTTTATGATTAAAAACACAGAGAGTAATAACACGTGAAGATACAGAACAGCTGCAATAACAGTAAGATTTAAAAACCATGAAAATGTGTTTGAAGAAAAAAACATGTAATTTCTTTTTCTTACACTGGAGGGAGCCAAATTAAAAAGAACAAATTGACTGGGATGTGGCTCACGCCTAAAGGCAACCTCATGTCACCAAACCCTCCTGCAGTGTAATTCAGTTATTTCAGATTACAACAAGTTGTGTGTGATTATTGTTAAATCAACATTTTCTTCATTTTTAACTGCATGGCTCCCAGGAATTGGTTTGATTTGGCGTTGGGATTTGGAAGATTGCTTATATCACGTTTCCCAGATACAGTTGGGTCAAATGTGTCAGTGGTTTAGTTTACGTAAGAGCTTGAGAGTTTGTAGCCTGCTGTGTACCAGCAAAATTAATAGTTCAAGATTCAACATTTATGGCCATTTCATCACTGACAGGAAACAGACAGAAATCTGACATTTTATGCTGAAAGTAATATTACTAGTAGGACTAAATTGAAAATTGATGAAAATGCAGTCAGTGTTTAAGTTTTAGTTTATCGTGTCATAACTTGTCACTACAGTTGTGTATGAAGCCTGAAGTGTAGACATGCTCTTTATTATTATAAATTCATTTGTAAATTCCCTTTTGAATAATTTGTGAAAAATAAACTTCCACAACATATTTTAAGAAAGAGTTCAAATTGACAAATTTCTTTTCATATTCATATCCTAACAATCCATCAGCTTTCCCTTAAAAATAGATCAGTCATCAAGTCCATAGTGCACCTGCAGTGTAGTGGGTGTGATTGAGGAATGTGGGCTTAGTTCACAAAGACTGTTATTTTGTCCAAAAAAATTGAGGGAACTTGTGGTACACATATATCACTGATTATGTAAGTAACTGGATATAGAAATTTAGGAAGTAATCTAAATGAAATTTGCATAACTTTTTATATATTTTATAAATTAAGCCGAACATATTTGGTATCTGTAGAGATTTTAGGATCTCTACTAAAAAAAATCCCATTTTTAAAGAATCCATCAGCTTTCCCTTACAAATAGATCAATCATCAAGTCCATAGTGCACCTGCAGTGTGAACTTGCAGTGTTTGCAGTCTGTGTCTCATTCAGATGTCTTGAGCATTCAGTTTGCTTCACAGCTTAGTGTCTGTGCAAAAATGCATTCAGTGTTTAACCTTTAGTTTATCGATTCATAAGCTTGTCACTCCAGTTGTGTATGAAGCATGAAGTGTGACACGCTCTTTATTATTATTTATTCATTTTTAAATTTACGTTTGAATGATACCATTTTTTTTTTGTGGGGAATCAAATTCATTATTTTTTTAAATTTTAAATAGCTGTTAATGACATGTACAGTTTGCTCAATGTGCAAAACTTTGCTTTAAGTCCCATTATTTATCATTTATAATCAGTATATAAACGCGTATTAAATGTTTTTTAACACGATAAAATGTAGTTGTAAGCAGATATTAGTGTGTACAAATGTATTTTGTGTGTTGCAAATCATCTGTTGGATGTTTATGTACAGAATATATTTCTCTTTCCGAAGGACTGTTTGATTGGAAAAGATATAAAATCAAAGCACTCCTCCTTCAACTCTAAGTCGTGGCTATGCTACATTACCTGACTTATAACGTGGCTCTATGCATTGACCAAGCCAAACTTTAAGAAGAATAAACCAGACTGCATGCACCTCCACCGACTGATGTACTGAGCAAGGCCCTAAATGGAGCTGTGATCACTACTAGTTACAAGAAGTGATTTCCAAGTGTATAATCCTAAAAAGGGCACTGCACTCAGCCATACTACAGCTAGATGAAAAAAAAAAAGCTAGATCAAAAAAACAAAACAATCCAAATGCACATAGAAATTTAAGAAGAAATCTAGATGCATTTTGCATAATTTTTTATATATTTGGCTTCAATACATGTAATAACATGAGAGCAGAGTGATGCACTTTGGGGGGGGACTTGTACTCTGAGGATCCATAAATCAAGACTCTGAAATAATTTCAACAGCTGCTACATTTACTTGATACAAAATATGATTTAACTTTTATCATTATGGGCTATTCATTGTAGACTGCTGGGCCAAATTGACAATTTTATCCATTTAAAAAGTACAAGAAAATAAAGTGTGTAAAAAAGTGATAGAGTCTGAACAATTTTTGATGCCACTGTACAGCCTTGCAGCAATTTTACAAATCAGCCACCACAGAAAGAAAAGCAACAATTAAGACAATCTCAGCAAATCTGATGAATGCAATGATCATTTATTAATTCACCATCTACTAAATAGTTCCGTTTAGACATACTCCTATCATCATGATCTACTTTATGTATACAGCATGTTATTACATGTTGGGGTTGGAGTAGATTGATTAATATAAAGAGATAGGACAGCGTGATATCATCAGATGCATGAGAGTGTCCTGTAGGCACTGATAGGATGTGTTTCTTGTTCTCCGATCCATTTAGAAGTGCTCAATAGGATCGTCGGGACCCTTGTTCTGCTGCATTGCAGTCAGCTCAAGAGCCCCTCCATGACATGGGAGTGTTTTCATAACACAGAGGTGGAGATGTTCATCTCCTCCCACATGGACCTGCAAGGGAGCAAATGTAAGTGTCTGTGCCCACCTGATGAAGGTAAGATGAGTAATAACTCCTCTTTTAGCTCTGTTTTTCCCTCCAACAACTCCTGAGTAAAAAATCCGGGTCTTTAGCTGATGTGATGGGGAGTGAACTAGAACATTAAAGTTTTGGGCTGGAAAAACCAAAGCAATAGCAGAAAGTTGCTATAAACCTCCATAGAAATGATGGTAACTGCAAAGTCCAGATAATTCCTTGTTTCATCACTATGTGAGCTCTTTCAAACACAAGCTATCTATCTATCTATCTATCTATCTATCTATCTATCTATGTATATATATATATATATATATATATATATATATATATAAATAAAGACTTTATTATGGGCATTTTGAATTTCACTTGATTTTGTTTGCTAGAGAGTACAAATCATCTCCATCATCACAAATAGCCTTTAAAGAAAATATTTCTATCATAATCTTGGTCACACAGTATTAGAACATATCACATCTCAGGACTTCTTTGCCTTGTAAATAATAATCACCTTGATAAAGTACATGGTTCCAGCCACGACCTGTGTCTTGTAGCTTATGGCTTTGAAAACATCATAGGTCTTCCCTACTTTCTTCTCTGCTTGGGGCTTCACATGAATAACAACAAAGTTCAACATGATCATCACAAAAGAAAACACAGGTCCTGCTAACTGTGAGTGAATGATGTTAAGGGACAAATCCGAGTCTAACGATGAACCTTTGCTACTTACACTTTTACATATGTGTTGAACTTGGGTCGGCATCCTTCGCCTCGTCAAGTCCTCCGCACATCATCTCTACTGTTTGTTGTTGGTTTCTATCCATGACTACGACGAAAAAAATCCCGAATGGGCGAACTTCTCCGCTTCTGTGGGTTTTTAAACGTAGAGTCGATTGAAACAGGTGAGTGTGTGGAACGTACCATCAGCGTAGCGGGAGGGGTCGGAAGGTGGGAGTGGCGATACAAGCCGATTAAAACAACAACAAAATAACGACATTGTATTTGAATTCCTTTTATAATTTTATAATATATTTCTATTATCGTCACTAAAACTAAGAGGAGGACAGGCACGTAAATTATATCAAATTATTTTTCCATTTCCATCCCTTTTCACTAGAATATATGTATTGTTCGGAGGCGTGTCTGTGTTGGGACAGCGCAAAAGTTTGAATGATGACCTGACAACACTTGAGACATGGGATGATGAATCATAACAGTCAGGTGCAAAACCTTTGGGTTTCATGTTTGGAGGTGTTGAGGAACAAGGATGAGCCGTAAACTGTTTCGTAAGATTTTAAAATTCTCCTCTGGAGCTGATTGGCAGTTCCCAAAACCAGAGTTGACTATTAGGATATAGATCTCTCTGTCTGGGGCAGCTCTGGTAAGCCAGCACTGTGCATGGTACCTTGCTCCCATGCATGTGTGAGTGTGTTTGTAAATCAGTGAATGATGTTTTAAAGTGCTTTGGATAAACAGGTGGTTTGAACACTTTAGAAAGGTCTGAAGGAGTCTTTGGTTTCTTCTTGCTGCTGTCGTCAAGATCACTACCTCTCCTCCAAGACACAAGAGAACTTGAAGACACTCAGGTGGATGTAGTTCACTCCTCCAACGTGAACGATGTGGGTAAAAGTAAATACAGTATATACAGTTTGGTGCATAAGCACTTTGACAGTACACAATTTGACTTGTTGCAAGACAGGGAGGAGTCGAGACCTGACCAGTGTGCTAACAACGTAGGCTGATCATCCTGGCCCGAATTTCTGATGACTTACTCCTTTTACTCCACAGCACACGTAAGGTGATTTTGTCCCCGCCAACACGTTTTGTAGATTTTACATCAAATATATGCCATTATGAATCAATTATAAATTTACAAGTTACATGTGATATAGCCATAGTCTACCTATTTTAGTGAAAACTGCATTGTAAGTTATTATAACAGGATGCAAAAAGAACAATTTTCTAGTGTAGATACAAACCAGGGTAAGTTCTGATCTCTTTAGGAGGAAGTCAGACTGATGTAGGAATCTGTTCAGATTGATTTGATCCCAACCCATGAGAAACGAACCCATGTCCTTGTACATGCACATGCCATAACACTGCCTCCCCCATGTCTGACGGATGATGTGGTGGCTTTGGATCATGAGCTGTTCCTTTCTTCTCCATACTCTTCTTTTCCCATGTAGTCCCATGTAGACAGAGTCATCTTATCATTGCAGTTTTAAGACCAATCTAGTGCAGCTGCTACAGAGGAAGGCCGCATACTGATGTTGTGATTCAGTATTGTCATTTTCTGTAAAAATCTAACAACTGAGTTTAGACTAAATGACATATGTGAATGTGGTCTTTTGGATTTTGGTTTGAAATTTTTGAAATGAATGACTTTTGAAAACATTCCTTCCTGAACCAAACGTTGTGTTTTAAATCAACACGCATACTTTTTTATTTACTCCTTTGAAAATAAAACCAAAACCTTATCCTATCACTCTCAAATATTTTACTCAAAATATTTTAAGTGTAGTTCCAAAACAAATGGACTAATATTTCTGTAAGAACTTGAATAACTGCAATAAACTGGTTGAAATTGGATAATTAGGTCATTTAGATTGGCAGTGGCATGTTTAATTCAGTCTAGTGCAGATACTCAGAGAGTGAAGACTCAACCGTTTTGGTGGTATTCTGGTTATTTACAAGTTTTGTAAACACTGCTAGGTAGAGTTTCTAAATTGTGTATTTGTAGCTGTATGCAATTTACGAGGTGTGAGTATAATCCACTGCAAATGTTAAAAAAACGGGTATCTTTATCATGTAAAGTTTATCTGCGTTTTCAGTATAGGACTTTAAGTAAGAAAGCACACTATATCTTTTAAGTGGTGTATATACAGATTGGATTGATAATTGACAATACAACATGACACCACTGTACTTTTATTATAATTAAAAACACAGGCGTAATAACACGTGAAGATACAGAACAGCTGCAATAACAGTAGATTTAAAACCATGAGGGAGGGAGCCAAATTAAAAAGAACAAATTGACAGGTCAACTGCCTGGGATGTGGCTCACGCCTAAAGGCAACCTCATGTCACCAAAACCTCCTGCAGTGTAATTCAGTTACTTCAAGTTATAACAAGTTGTGTGTGATTATTGTTAAATCAACAGTTTCTTCATTTTTTTAACTGCATGGCTCCCAGAAATTGGTTTGATTTGGCGTTGGGATTTGGAAGATTGCTTATATCAAGGTTTCACAGACACAGTTGGGTCAAATGTGTCAGTGGTTTAGTTTAAGTAAGAGCTTGAGTTTGTAGCCTGCTGTGTACCAGCAAAATTATACGTTCAAGATTCAACATTTATGGCCATTTCATCACTGACAGGAAACAGACAGAAATCTGACATTTTATGCTGAAAGTAATATTACTAGTAGGACTAAATTACACAATTGAATATTGATAAAATGCATTCAGTGTTAACTTGTCACTACAGTTGTGTATGAAGCCTGAAGTGTAGACATGCTCTTTATTATTATAAATTCATTTGTAAATTCACTTTTGAATAATTTGTGAAAAATAAACTTCCACAACATATTTTAAGAAAGAGTTCAAATTGACAAATTTCTTTTCATATTCATATCCTAACAATCCATCAGCTTTCCCTTACAAATAGATCAGTCATCAAGTCCATAGTGCACCTGCAGTGTAGTGGGTGTGATTGAGGAATGTGGGCTTAGTTCACAAAGACTGTTATTTTGTCCAAAAAAATTGAGGGAACTTGTGGTACACATATATCACTGATCATATAAGCAAATGGATATAGAAATTTAGGAAGTAATCTAAATGAAATTTGCATAACTTTTTATATATTTGGCCAAAATTAAGCCGAACATATTTGGTATCGGTAGAGATTTTAGGATCTCTACTAAAAAAAATCCCATTTTTAAAGAATCCATTAGCTTTCCCTTACAAATAGATCAATCATCAAGTCCATAGTGCACCTGCAGTGTGAACTTGCAGTGTTTACAGTGTGTGTCTCATTCAGATGTCTTGAGCATTCAGTTTGCTTCACAGCTTAGTGTCTGTGCAAAAATGCATTCAGTGTTTAACCTTTAGTTTATCGATTCATCGCTTGTCACTCCAGTTGTGTATGAAGCATGAAGTGTAGACACGCTCTCTCTTATTATTTATTCATTTTTAAATTTATGTTTGAATGATACCATTTTTTTTTGTGGGGGATCAAATTCATTTTTTTTTTTAATTTTAAATAGCTGTTAATGACATGTACAGTTTGTTCAATGTGCAAAACTTTGCTTTAAGTCCCATTATTTATCATTTATAATCAGTATATAAACGTGTATTAAATGTTTTTTAACACAATAAAATGTAGTTGTAAGCAGATATTAGTGTGTACAAATGCATTTTGTGTGTTGCAAATCATCTGTTGGATGTTTATGTACAGAATATATTTCTCTTTCCGAAGGACTGTGTGACTGGAGAAGATATAAAATCAAAGCACTCCTCCTTCAACTCTAAGTCGTGGCTATGCTACATTACCTGACTTATAACGTGGCTCTACGCATTGACCAAGCCAAACTTTAAGAAGAATAATCCAGATTGCATGCACCTCCACCGACTGATGTACTGAGCAAGGCCCTAAATGGAGCTTTGATCACTACTAGTTACAAGAAGTGATTTCCAAGTGTATTATCCTAAAAAGGGCACTGCACTCAGCCATACTACAGCTAGATGAATGAAGATTAAAAAAAACAAAACAATCCAAATGCACATAGAAATTTAAGAAGAAATCTAGATGCATTTTGCATAATTTTTTATATATTTGTCTTCAATACATGTAATAACATGAGAGCGGAGTGATGCACTTTGGGGGGGAACTTGTACTCTGAGGATCCATAAATCAAGACTCTGAAATAATTTCAACAG
>JADGDC010000038.1:0-16517 GCA_016859345.1 Istiophorus platypterus
CCGGATCCTCGACCCTTTGATTGATGCGGTCTGGATGTCTTTCCTTCTTCTTGTTCACTTTGGCCCAGCAACTTGTTGTTGGTTTAAGATTCCTCTTGATTTGTTGATAAACTGAATATTCTTTTTTTTTTTTTTTGCAACTTCTGACTCCTTTAATCATTTTGTGAATGAGCCATTTTAAAGGGTGGTAACACTGTAGATACAAGGTTTATGAAGACTACCAGTCTTCTCCTTTTTTCTCTTCTCTACTATATCTTGTTTTCCTCCTTACTAATTTTCTTTTTGATATTTTTCCATGAGGTTTTGAGAGAAACTACTGACATCTGTGGAGATATAATCAGAAAGAACCATGTATGGAAGAGCCAGAGGTGCAATTCTGTAACAGAAATTGCTTCATTTCTAAGTTTTTGCAGTAAAAAATCTGACAATGTGTACATATTTTTCTCTACAACAGGGGACATGAGTCTGGTTATTTCATTTATAGCCGTGGCTCGAAAATCCTCATTAAGACCAACAGGTTGATTTGACAGCCTTTCCATTTTTAGACAATACATACGTCATGTGTGCAGCGGGGACACAGAGCTTTGTTGTCTTTTTTCTCAAGGACTTCTTGAACTAATTCTTGAAGATTTTCTTTTTTATGCTCTTGTTCTTGCTTTCAATCCTTGACCTAAAGCTGAAATTATTCTCCTGTAACTTTGTGTCTGTATGCACTTTATTATGATGTGGATAGAGCACTGACAAGCTTCACGGAAGAGGATTCTACCTTGACGTCTTTGCTGTAATAATCCCTCGGAGAAAAGTATCTGAAGAATTCTGTTACAAATAATGTTTTTCATCTTAGAAGTCTGGACAACTCTGCAACATAAGCTGCTTCTCTTTTTCTCACCCATTGCTAAAAATCCCCTATTTTGAGGCCGGTTTGAAGATCTACATATTTGTCTCTTCCAAATCTTACATCGTTTTAATATCTTTAAATCCCAAATCTAACATACTACACTGGTATTCAATCCATTTTTGGTTCTTAGTGTTGAAGTCTTTTTTTATCAAAAAATCTTCAGTTGTGTATCCAGCTGACTTAAGTCTTCATTATGTCTTTCCACTTTGCTCTAAATTGTGGATGGAACCCAACACTGGACAGGTCTTAGCTTCAAGAGCAGTGTATCAATACTCCTTCATTTCCATAAGGATCCGTCACAGGCCATTACCCCCACACTGAGAAGGCTTCACGTCTGACTCTGGGTCTCTTACCAACAAATAGACCCAGACTTCCATTCTGTCCCAAAGTATGAATTGACTTTTGGGGACCTCCACAGGTCAAATTGGAATAACAGCTTTTAACCCTTCATAAGGTGCATTAATATAGATAAGTACAAAACAAACAAAGTGCACCAATCCTGAGTCATTTATATAATATATATATATTTGTTATTTACTGTTTATCATCATCATCATCATCATCGCTCATCATCATCATCATTGCGAGGCCAGATGCTTCTGGCTGATGCAGCATTGGAAGATCCAACCAGGAAGACGTTGAGGGAGAAGTCTAGCAGATCTGAGCATCCAGGAGAAGCCGCTGCTGCCTCTGGTCCGCTGAACATGAAGATGAAGGTGTCATTACAACTTCAAACTGCTTTGCAGAATCATGTAGTTTCCCAAAGCTTCTTAGATCGTTGGCACACTAAAAAAAGACAAAATTCCCAGTTTTTCCTCATTTTGTTCTACACAGGAATATCTCTGCATTTTGTTGAATGATGGAAAAAGTCTTTCAGATCATTTGTAGTAATATTACTAATTAGAACTGACTCTAAATGTGCTTAAATGGCTGTCAAAAAAGTAACTAAAAGATCTTTTGTCTTCTTGGCCAAGGTCAGCTTAAAAGGTAAATAGTAAGATAAAAGGTGTTGACAGCGAATGTTAGGGAAGCATCTTCTTCAACTTGTTTGTGTCTTTTCAGCTTTTACCTTTCAGGAGAAAGTGCTATTCACTCTGAACAGGGAACAGAGGATTTTTACTGGTTTTGGAGCAGAGGTGGATTGGAGCTTTTCTGGGCTTGAGGAGGTTGTTGAGAGAGAGAGTGACAGGTGTGCACC
This sequence comes from Istiophorus platypterus, assembly GCA_016859345.1. Classification (NCBI taxonomy): domain Eukaryota; kingdom Metazoa; phylum Chordata; class Actinopteri; order Istiophoriformes; family Istiophoridae; genus Istiophorus; species Istiophorus platypterus. Next base: position 2,097 of record JADGDC010000038.1, read on the forward strand.
TTGAGCAGGCTGGAAAGACTGCAGCTCCTGTGGTTGGAGAAGCCAAAGCTGCTTTGTGAGAGGGATTGAGTGGGGTCGGGAGGACAGGTTAGGCGAAGAGACTGCTGGAGAGTGAAGATCTTGTAAACCACCGAGCAGAGGTTGAGCGATCCGACATGCGCAGTGGAAGAGGAAGTGCGGAAGGCCGGCGGAGGCTTGGCCGTGCGTCGTCCGCAGAAGGTCAACCAATGGTAGCGCTTAAGTGTCAAAGAGCATCACCGGGGCCTTCAACCGCTCCATGTACACCTTAGAAATAACTATCCAGGTTGCCCAATAGATTTCTTGAGCAGAACCAAAAGCGTAGTCTACACTCTACTAGACTAGTCGCCCAACACCCTACACCCACAACAGGACACATAGCGTTGCACACGTGTCTGGTCACGCAGTAACCAACAAGGCAGAAATCTTTAAATGGCTGGCACTGCCTGCTGCTGGATGCGTCCCCCACACACGTTCTGCAGGGGGATCTTACGATCATAAGCCAACCAGTCTTCTGCATACTTGCCTGTTTCTTTTCTTTTTTCATCTTTTTTAACCTCCCTTTTTTTGAGCCGAATTTCTGTCTCCTGTCAAAGCCAAGGTCCCTGTGCTGCCACGTTTGTATTGCAACAACACAATCACCAGGTGTTGACGAGTGGCTAACTTATTGCTTGCTCACAGTCACTTGAGGCCAAATAGCCCGTGGCTGTGCCTGCCAAATTAGAGTCGTCCCCCACGTTCTGCAGGGGGATCTTACCCGTCATAAAGCCAACCAGTCTTCCTTACGCCGCCGACCTTTTGGTATATCTCCAAATTTTCAAAAAAGATGAGAATATCGTTCTTGCCTGTAACAGAGAAATTGGGTTCTGGAGGTGGTGGCTATGGTCTTCTTTTAAAAGATATCTGACATTTATCAACTCAGTTTTTGCCCTCATTTGTCTTTTATCCATATCTCTCTCTCCAAATCTACCCTTTTCTAATTTCCCCCTTTGGTTTTAGCAGCACATATACCGATTAAATCCAAGGATTCACGTTTTGTATCTTGCTGTACACTGACCTGCTTTCAGGAAAGCAGACCCGACTTGTGTATTGCTACCTCTCTGTAGAAGCCTCTTTCCTTTCTGAACTTAAGGTCTTTCACCTTTCCCACTCTTCCTCCATTGGCTGCACCTCCTCTACCCACACCTCCTTCCTCCTACATGTTCCTTCTGGGACATTCTGCATATGAGAGAGAGACCAACATAATGGAGCCTTGGCTTCTGTTCTGCCCTATCTCCTCTTTTTCCCTTACTTCCCTTCTCTCCACTTTTTCTCCTTCTCTCTAATTTTTTCTCCTCCTTGCTTTCTTTGTCTTTTTGCTCATTTTTCTCCTTACTCTCTAGTTCTGCCATCTCCTCCTTCTTTTTGTCTTTTTCGCTCCTTTTTTCTCCTTACCTCCCCTCTAGTTTCTTTTTTCTCTTCCTTCTTTTTGTCTTTTTCATTCCTTTTTCTCCTTCCTCTCTAGTTCTTTTCTCTCCTCCCTTCTTTTGTCTTTCGCTCCTTTTTCTCCTTCCTCTCCTAGTTCTTTCTCCTCCTTCTTTTGTCTTTTAAACACTGCTCTTTCTCTAGATTCTTTCTCTGTACTGTCTTCACCATCCTTTTGTCCTTCCCTCTCTAGTTCACCAGCCTTCTTTTCTCTCATTTTCTCTCCTCCTTCTCCTGTCTCTCACCACTCCCTGCTCTTCCTTCCACTCCTTTTCTTTTCTTGCCCTCCTTCTTCAGCCTTTTAATCTCTCTTGTCTTGTTTGCATCTGAGAGGAAGTTCCTGGTTCTTCTGGCTTCCTTCCTGAGTCTTCTACACATCCAGCAGCCATGTTTCTTCTGCTCCAGTATCCCCACGTATTCCTGATCTTTTTCCTGCCTTTCGGCCGGGAACTTCATTGGATCCAGCCTCCGTCATGCTTGTCACCGTCTTCTTCCCTCACCTAGCGGCGGAGTGTGCTGATAGTCTTCGGAGAAGGTCGGGCTCTTGCCCCGTTGACTCTGCAGCCCCTCCAGGCGGTGGAAAGGCTTTCGTCATCTTTAGTAGGCAGAACCAGGCTCTCACCCCTCCGTCACGTGCTCACGCTCCAGTGGTGCTGGAGGCTGATGTTCTCAATGAACAAGGGCTCTCACCCCTTCGTCCATGCTCCTCCATGCGTGCTGGAGCAGCTTCGATGTCCTCAATGAACAAGGCTCTCACCCCTAACAAGTCCATGCTCCTCCATGGTGCTGGAAAGGCTGATGTCCTCAATGAACAGGCTCTCCTACTTGTCCATGCTCCTCCATGATGCTGAAGAGATACGATGTCCTCCAATGGACAAGGCTCTCCCCTGAAGTTGGACGTCTTCCAAGTGAAAGACCAGTCCATATCTCTTTTCTTAGACAGAGGTCTTTCAGAGGGACTTCTACACATAGAACTTGATCATGTTCATGCTCTCAATCATTTGTGCGTGCTGCAAACCACCAAAAATGCATAGCAGTTTGTTTCACTGATAAATGAGATCATTCTTTTTAAAGAGCACACTGAACATTATCTGTCTTACTTAACTGACTTTTCATTTAACTAATATTAACTGACAGTATCTCTTAATTATACTGAGCATCAGACAGAGAAATATAACTTTAGCTGACATATTACACATTCATCAACATAGCGTTGTTGCAACTCTGTAGTTAACGCAACAAATGTTACTTAACTTACACTGCTACCAAACTTGGTTTCAATAAAACAACAATAAATACAATAGTAATAATAGTAACATTAAAACCACTAATTATCAGAAAAATCAAAGAGCATGAATCTAATTGCCACAGAAAGATTTGTTTCCCCAACTTGGTGGAGAACGGCTTTTCTGTAACAGAAGGCTTTTAAGAAGAAATGCTGTCCTATTTAGTAAATACCCAGGAAATAATCCTGAATTTTTTACGTTATCTGTTGAAGAGCTTGTAGAATGTCACAAATACAACAGCTTCAAACCTTTCAAACAATCTAACATGAAAATCTACATTTAATCCCATTTTGCACAAACAACTTCTACAACCAATAAAGCAAGGTTTCCATCTTGAAATTGTGTTGTGCAAGAGAAAAAGTGCATTTTCATCTGATGGCAACAAACTGCCGCTCATCTGAATTTGAAGTTATCTGGACTGTAACTCCTGAAAAAAGGGACTCTTAACAGAAAAAAACACATGAAAACTGACTTTTCCTGAGATTTCCTCTTACAACACAATACAGTTCTAGAAAACCAAACAAGTCGAGTAAAAGCAGCTTTGTCCCAGCTGCAGAGAGTGGTCTTACCTCTCGAAGGTCGATGTGGAAATGAGCTCGAGATCATCACCTATATATATGCACATGTCCTTTATGATGTCATAGAGCTGCAGAAATTCTGTTACTATGCTCTAGTTCCATTCCAAATCAACAAATCCTTAATGTGTCTACCTGACGTTAACCTGCCAGCCCAGGAGCTTAACTACAAACCCTCTGGTCACAGGCATTTATCACCAACGTCTGGACCCTCATTAGTGCTGGTTGCTCTGGAGCAGCCCTGCAGGAAATTCGGGTCCTGTACATACAGTGCGTATGCAACGTTTGGCCAAATTACATGTGTTTATGTCTTGAAGTGAAATGAAGCATCTATACAACATGTAATAAACAGACAGCCCTTCTTCACTCATTGCAGATCATGTTAAGTTTGTCCAACTTATAAACACAAGTTCCCTGCTTCTTTTACAATTGTGAGATAATTGAGTTCAGGTTGAATAGTTACTTTGAAAGTTGTTTAAACTTTTGAAAATGGAAAACTAACTGAATTAAGTTCAGCGAACTTGAGATGACAAGTTAACAGAACATGTCAGCATTAAGTCTAATGACTGTTTTGTCACACAGAAATTTTTTGAGACAGATTTGCTTTAATTTTACTTATTGCCACTTTCCAGTTGAATAGTGGGTTCTTTTAATTCAATTAATATGACGAACTTGCTGCAGCCATTCAAACAAGTTTGTACAAAAGTGATGTAAAGACAACATCGCGAGGCTTGTATTGATGTTGTTAAACTAAAAGTGTTAGAAACTGAATTCACTAACTAATTATTTTCATTATTATGGAAAGAAACGTCCATGTGTTAATGCTAACATGCCGAAGACACCTTGCAAGTTTCCAGCATGATTGTGGCTTCTTCAAAGTCTCTGCAGGTTTTAACTCTCAAACAACACCTGCTGGGAAGTCTGTCTTACACTCGTTTTGTCTCTAAACTTGATTTAATGTGGTGACATTCTCAGTTCTCAGGTCATTTATTCAACTTATTTCAGTCAGACAGATCAAGTTCAAGGACTGACTTTTATAAAGTCTGAAGTGGTCTTAAATAAAACTGGACCTTTTTTCAAGAATAACTTGAAATTAATAAACCATCTACATTTATTAGATAGAAGCAAAAAAAAAAGATTACCCAAAATTCTGCATTACTTTTACAGGTGCCCTTAAGTGAATTATTATTATTTTTAATTCAAAAAATAGAAAAGAAAACAGTATCATTCACGTGCAAACATTTGGCCAAGTAGAAACTGAGGCGATTGATGAGTTTGTGGCCTAAGGTGAAGAGTCAACCTCAGAAAACCCAGCACAGTTATTTGTCCACATCGTCCCTGCTGCATTTACACATTTAGTCCAGCGTTAGAGCAAGCGGCTCCCGTCAACATCTTGTCATGGATCTCGTCCTTGTTGTCATGGCATTGATGTGACCGTCCTTCCAGGTTGGGGTCGTCTTCCAAGTCCTCTCTCTCTCTCTGTGTTACCTGAAACAGAAACACCACAAAACTTGAAAACTTCTGCTTGTTCACGGAGAGCTGAACTGGCGTTTGTATGAGAGCTGTATAACTCATCTCCCTTCTACCTTAAGAGGACTTATGCTTCTGCGTCAAGTCTCTGTCGTAGCCCTATGCAAGCGGCCTCGTAAAATCGTGAGCCTTCTTCCTTCCGTTGGTGTCACTCTGCAATTACTAGTCTGTGGTGGCGTTAATGTGCCACTGTGTTGAGTTTCTCACCACTGTTTAAGATTTCTTTTGGTGAACTTGGAAATAATGGGGATAAAACTGGCGGATCTTGATGCAGTTGGACTGATAGATTAGTTTTCCTGAATTTCCTGCAGCATGAACAAAAAGGGCTATATCGGAGGAGATGATCTGTCGATGAATGAGAGGCTGGAAATGCGATGCTACCAAACCGACCGATCACAGCTCTTGCAGTTCTTCGTTTTTGTCTTGGCGTCAGGCTCTGACGTGGGTTTGGCCTTGAAGCGTAATCGACGCTGGGCCTCCAACTTATCAATCACCCTTTATGCGTTACACAAGTATTTTCTTTTTATGCCCTTAATCCATCTACTCCACAAGAGTTCAGAAAGCGTTGCACTTATTTTTTACTACGCTAATTATTTCAGAGCCTCAGTTTCTAGATACTATTTAATGTTTGTACACAAAGTATGTTGAGCTTATAAAAGTTGATGCTTTGGTATGAATCAAACTACTTAGCGGTACAAGTTTAGCTGAAACAAGTGGTTTGATCTATTAGTTGCGTGACAGAAAATTTACAAAAGCAAAATCCTTTATTAAGACAAATGCCAAACATTTCATACTTGCAGCTTCTCAGATTTGAGGATTTGATTCTTTTCTCTCAGTTATTTCAATATTTTTCATTTATTTATAATAATTTTTAAAATAAGCTAACGAGCTTAGTGATTGTTTCACTTTCAGCTCTGGATCATTTTATCACTATCCTGTATTTTTGTCACTAATTCAAGTCACTAATTTCAGTCTATGCAAAATACTTAATATGCTCCATCTCAACCAGACACGACTATAATTATAACGAATAATCACCTTTATATTATCTGATAATCAAAGCGTCACAGGCTCCATTTTCTGCATTAGTGCTTTATTCACCTGATTACATAAGTGACATTTTAAATGCAGGGCTCTAACTTTACAGTCTGGTACAAGTGCTTTTTAAGTAAAAAGAAATAATACTTTTATAAGTTTAATCGTGTTTATGTGACTTTGCCTGTAAATGAGGTGGATAGTTATCGACGAGCTCTTCCTCAGCGCAGAGGCACTACGGTGACCGTCTCTCTCTGACTAAACCATCTGGTTTTTCTTTCCTCCGTCGTTCAGCTGTGTCGGAGTTTTGGAAAAACCAAAGTTAGAGCCTGATATTTATGTTGAAGTTTAACACTGAACGACAAGAGTTGATTTAGAGCCGTGACTTCTCCTGCAGATCACGTAGAACATAACGTTTGATAGCTCAGCCTTCACATGCTAACGTCATTAGCAAAGATAAAAACTTTAGACCCTCAACGTGTAGAAAACCAGTTGTGATAATCTGGAAAAGGGTCAAATTAACTGGTGAGACTGTGATAATCGTGGCTGTTTGTCTCTGAGTTCGTTGCAGTCCTTATTAAATGTGTGTGACAGGGTTGATAAAGGTTCAGCTAGCAGGCCAGCCTTTGAGGCTAACTAGGCGCTGCTGCAGCTGTTGAAGGCTAGTAGAGTTTCTCACAGCTAAACTTCATGTTAGATTAGCAGCTGTTTTATCTTTAAACTGGGAAATGAACGTGTATCTAAGGTGTTGTTGCCTGTTGTGGGCTCAGCATAAGAGCATGTTGAATTTCTGAGATGTTTATGTTGAATTCATATTCCCTGAGGTGAACTGTGAGTACGCATATTCACGTCTCGCTTGTTGTGAGTTAACATGAAGGGACATGAGACATCGTGGAGCATAAAGTCTATGGACGTCGATGATGGACTTTTGATGAGTTACTGTCCTGCAGGTGTGTGTGAGCTGTTTTCTCTGCAGCTCTTCGCTCCGGACCTTGCTCGTCCGGTTACCGTCCGTCCGTGCGCCATTCGTCCACACCTGCGTCCGGTGCCGTCTCACCTTCATCCCAGAGACATGTCCACCTCCATCAACCACCAGCACAGTCATCACTGGGACAACTTGTTGGACTTTCACTCTAAAGGCAGTGGTAGGACTTTTGACTGCCTTTTATTTAGATGTGTATTTGGCTTATTTTGGTTTGTCTTCATTCAAGCGTTGAATATTTTCGAGATCTCATGTATTTTTGTTTGTTTGTTTTGTATTTGTGATCCTCTAATTCCCTCTTTTTGACCAGTGGTGGGTTTAAGAGAAAGAAACATTCAGTGCTAAAGATTTTTGGAATCCACTTGATGCAGTTGTGATATAATTAAGATTATTGTTGGATGAACCGATTTCATTACCTACTTACTAAACAATTAATTGTGATGAATAAAATTATATACAGTTGAGCCCATATTATAATTACCAGTTACGATCCTTTATAAAATAGTTAATTAGCCCAAACCTCAACCAGACACAAAAGTAAACTTCTCTTTTTACATCCTTAGCATCAGTAACAATCATCTACATAATATCCGATAGTCAAACGGCCAAAATGTCAATTTCTCCTTGTTAAGTACTTTTTTGTAGTACTTCAACTTCATTTTCTGATTTTACTTAGGTGAAAGTGTCTGGTTGCATTTTAAATGCAGGACTTTTCATTCAAATTAAGTATTTAGAAAGTAAAAAACAAATTGAGTTCAAATCTACGCGTAACATTTATAGTATTAGTTAAAAATTCAATGATCATCGTGATCATCAATATAGAAACTAAATATTGTATTTTTTAATTGTTATTTCTTTTTATCATCATCATTGGAGGCCATATGCTCTGGCTGATGAGCATTGGAAGTCAACCAGAGCGTTGAAGTCCTCGCAGATCTGAGCATCAAGAAACCCGCTGCACCTCTGGTCCACTGATGAAGATGAGGGTGTGTTTGGCAACCAGCTTCAGGAAACTGCTTGCAGAAGATGTAGTTTTCCCAAGCTTATAGTTAGCACACTAAAAAAGACAAAATTCCAAGAATGAAACTGCTTTTTGGGAAGATGTAGCTTCCCAAGCTTAGGATGGTTACACACTAAAAAGACAAAATCACCAGCTTAGTTATTTTGCAAAATTCTGAGGTCTCTTGCGCTTTTTGTTGAATGATGGACGAATATCTCTCTGTTCTTTTCGGTGATCATTTTAGTATGACTAATTTCAGAACTGACTTCCAATGTGTGCATAAATGGCTGTCAAAAAGAATCTAAAGATCTTTTTGTTTTCAGATCTCATTTTTTAGTATGTACTAATTAGAACTGACTCTCCAAATGTGCATAAATGGCTGTCAAAAAAGTAACTAAAAGATCTTTGTCTTCTTGTGGAGTCAGCTTAAGGTAAATAGTAGATAAAAAGGTGTTGACAGCGAATGTTGGAAGCTTATCTTCTTCAACATTGTGTCTTGAAAAACGCTTTCAGGAAAGGTGCTATTCCTCTGAGCGGGACAGCTTACAGTTTTGGTTTGAGGAAATCTTTCTTGATAGCGAATGCTGTAGCCATCTTTCAACACGTTGTGTCTTTGAAAACTTACCTTTGTGAGTGCTATTCCTCTGAACGGCAGAGTTTACTGGTTTGAGAGAGGACTACCATTTGTTGTGCTAATTAAGACCAGTTGACTCTCGATGTGTAAATAGCGTAAAAAGTAACTAAGATCTTTGTCTTCTTGTGAGTCTCTGGTAAATAGTAAAGATAAAGTGTTGACAGCGAATGTTGAGGCATCTTCTTGGTATGTCTTCTAGAAATTCTTTCCTGGAGGCAGACGAGTTCCTGGTTTTGACAGAGGACTTCTGTTGTGAGCGATTAAGTGTTTTAGGAAAATCATGAAAAACTACTTCCGATCACTGCTTCTTACTAATTGGGACTCACTTTGCAACTCAGCACACCTTGATAACTAAAAGCGGGATATCGTTCCAAACTGTGTAACTGAAGATCTTTCTCTTCTTTGAGTCGGTTTAAGAAAAAAACTTAAAATGCAAAATAACTTGGACTATCAGTTTATTGTTGCTTTGAGATGCCTTAACAACGTTTGTCTTTTCATCTGTTCTCTACCAGGTGGCCGTGATCTGGCCTGATTGAGAGGACCAGTAAAGGGCATGAATATGACTCCTTCTCTCTTCTCCACTTCCAGACCTTGACAGCAGCTGTATTTTTGCATGTGATGAATGGCAGGTTTATATTTTGTCTTGGTTCAGGTTAGAGGGAAGAGCCAGGATCCTCGACCCTTTGTTTGATGCTCTTCGGTCTGGATGTCTTTCCTTCTTCTTGTTCACTTTGGCCGACCCAGCAACTGGGAGAGTTAAAAAAGTTGGTTTAAGATTCTCTTGATTTGTTGATAACTTGAATATTCTTTTGCAACTTCTGACTCCTTTTAATCATTTTGTGAATGAGCCATTTTAAGTGGTAACAAATTTCTGTAGATACAAAGGTTTATGAAGACTACCAGTGTTCTCCTTTTTTTCTCTTTTCTATATCTCTTGCTTTTAATCTTTTGTTTTTGATATTTTTTGTTTTTTCCATGAAGTTTTGGGAGGAAACTACTGACCTCTAATGGAGATATAATCAAAAGAACCATGTGGAAAGAGCCCAAATTATGATTCTGTGTATGAAATTGTCATTTCTAAGTTTTGCAGTGAAATCTGACAATAAAAGGTACATGTTTTTCTCTACAAACAGGGACATAGAGTCTGATTTATTTCATTTATAACGTGAAGCAAAAATCTCGTTAAGACCATGGTTGGGTTTTGACAGCCCTTTCCATTTTTAGACAATACATCGTCATGTGCAGCGGGGACACAGAGCTTTGTTGTCTTTAGACTTTTCTCAAGGACTTTCTTGAACTAATTCTTCAGATTTTCTTTTATGCTCTTGTTCTTTTCAATCCTTGATATAAGCTGAAATTATTCTCCTGTAACTTTGTGTCTATGCTTTATTATGATGTGGATGAACCGTGGCTTCCACGGAGACCTACCTTGACATCTTTGCTGTAATAATCCTCGGAGGAAAGTATCTGAAGAATTCTTGTTTCACAAATAATGTTTTCATCTTAGAGTCTGGAAACTCTGCAACACCAAGCTGCTTCTCTTTTTCTCACCCATTGCTAAAATCCTATTTTGACCGGTTTGAAGATGCTACATATTTGTATCTTTCCAAATCTTACATCGTTTAATATTTTTAAATCCCAAATCTAACACACACTGGTATTCAATCCATTTTTGGTTCTTAGTGTAGGTCTTTACCTCCAAAAAATCTTCAGTTGTGTATCAGCTGACTTCGTCTTCAGTGTCTTTCCACTTTGCTCTAAATTGTGGATGGAACCAACACTGGACAGGTCTTAGCTGAGCAGTGTATCAATACTCCTTCATTTCCTAGGATCCGTGCAGAGACCCACACGTGCCACACTAGAGAGCTTCACGTCTGACTCTGGGTCTTACCAACCTAAATAGACCCAGACTTCATTCTGTCCCAGTATGAATTGACTTTGAGGACCTCTACAGGTCAAGATTGGAATAACAGCTTTTAAACTTCATAAGGTGCATTAATATGAAAGTACAAACCATAAACAAGTGCAATCTGATCATTTATATATATATATTTGTTATTTATTTTATCATCATCATCATCATCATCATCATCATCATCATCATCATTGCGAGGCCAGATGCTCTGGCTGATGCAGCATTGAAGAATCAACCAGGGGAGATGAACGTTGAGAGGGAGAATCTCCCTGCAGAATCTGAGCATCCGAAACCCGGCTGCACCTCTGGTCGCTGATGAAGATGAGGGTGTGTTGCAACTTCAGGAAACTGCTTTTGGAAGATGTAGTTTCCCAAGCTTCTTAGATGGTTGGCACACTAAAAAAGACAAAATTCCCAGTTTTTCTCATTTGTTCTACACAGGAATATCTCTTGCATTTTGTTGAATGATGGAAAAGTCTTTCAGATCATTGTAGTATGTACTAATTAGAACTGACTCTCCAAATGTTGCATAAATGGCTGTCAAAAAAGTAACTAAAGATCTTTGTCTTCTTGTGAGTCAGCAAGGTAAATAGTAAGATAAGGTGTTGACAGCGAATGTTGGGAAGCATCTTCTTCAACATTTGTGTCTTTGAAACTTACCTTTCAGAAGTGCTATTCCTCTGAGCAGGCAGAGTTTTACTGGTTTGAGCAGAGGTGAGGACTGGAGCTTTTCTGGGCTTGAGGAGGTTGTTGAGAGAGTGACAGGTGTGTATGAGCAGGCTGGAAGACTGCAGCTCCTGTGGTTGGAGTAGCGCTGCTTTGTGAGAGGATTGGTGAGTCGGGAGGACAGGTTGAAGCCGGGCTGAAGACTGCTGGAGAGTGAGGAAGGTCCGCGCAAACACGGGCAGAGCAGAGGAGGAAGTTGAGCGTCCGACATCTTGCAGTGGAAGAAGTGCACGGAAAGTCGGCGGAGGCTTGGCAGCGTCTGCGTCAAGCAGAGGTCAACCAGGTAAGCGCTGCGGTGTGTCAAAAGGCATCACGAGGGCCTTCAACGCTCCTATGTGCCATAACAACCACCCCCGCCAGAAATAACTATCATCGGTGGTTCAATAGGAATTTCTTGAGACAAAGTCTACACTCTACTAGACTAGTGTGGCAACCACCACCCTGACAGATTACACATAGCGTTGCACCGTGTCTGGTCTGCACGGTGGCAACTAGGCCGAAATACTTCGTGGCTGTGCCTGCTCTTAGTCGAGTGCGATCCCCACGTTCTGCAGGAGGGATCTTACCGTCGCCATTAAGTAAGCCAACCAGTCTTCCGCCATACAACCTTTTTGGTATATCAATTTTCAAAAAGATGAAATATCGTTTCTTTGCCTGTAACAGGTGGGTTCTAGTGGTGGTGGTAGCTATGGTCTTTAAAGATATCTGACCGTTGCTCAACTCCCAGTTTTGCCTAATTTTACATCTTTTTTATCCCACATATCTCTCTCTCCAATCTACCCTTTTCTAATTTCCCCCCTTTAGGTTTACAGCACATATGTAACTGCGACATGCGTCCAAGGATTACACGTTTTGTATCTTGCTGTGCCTGACCTGCTGAGGGCCAGCCGACTTGTGTGTGCTACTCTCTCCTGTCGACCTCTTTCCTTCCTTCCCTTTTCTGAACTTAGGTCTTTCACCTTCCTCTTCCTCCATTGGCTGCACCTCCTCTTGGCCCACACCTCCCTTCCTCCTACATGTTCCTTCTGGGACATTCTGCAGCCTTGAGAGGAGACCAACATGTGGAGCCTTGGCTTCTGTTCTGCCTATCTCCTCTTTTTTTTCCTTACTTATTCTCTCCTTTTTCTCCTTCCTCTCCTAGTTTTTTCTCCTCCTTCTTTTGTCTTTTTGCTCCTTTTTCTCCTCTCCTCTCCTAGTTCTTTCTCCTCCTTCTTTTGTCTTTTGCTCCTTTTTCTCCTTCCTCTCTAGTTCTTCTCTTCCTTCTTTTGTCTTTTTTCGCTCCTTTTTTCTCCTTCCTCTCTAGTTCTTTCTCCTCCTTCTTTTGTATCTTTCGCTCCTTTTCTCCTTCCCTCTCAGTTCTTTCTCCGCAGCCTTTTCTCTCGTTTTCTCCTCCTCCTTCTCCCTGTCTCTTTTTCTCCTCTTTTCCTTATCCTTTCGCTCTTCTTTTCCTCCTTCTTCAGCCTTTTAATCTCTCTTTTCTTGTTTTTGTCTGGAGGAAGTTCTGGACTATTCTGGCCTTTCCTGGTCTTCCATCCAGCAGCCATGTTTCTTCTGCTCCCAGTATCCCCCACGTGTTCCTGATATTTTCTGCCTTTCGAGAACTGGCATGAACTGGCAGCGGACTCAGCCTCGGGCCCCGGGCTTGTCCTTCGTCTGTCTTCCTCTCACCTAGCGGCGGAGTGTGCTGATAGTCTTCGGAGAAGGGTCCGGGCTCTTGCCCGTTGACTACACGCAGCCTCCAGGCAGGCTACGTCATCTTTAGTAGGCAGGCTCTCACCCTCCGTCCGTTATGCTCCTCCATGGTGCTGGAGGCTGATGTTCTCAATGAACAAGGGCTCTCACCCTTAATCCCATGCTCCTCCATGGTGCTGGAGGCAGCTGATGTCCTCAATGAACAAAGGGCTCTCACCCCTCTGTAGAGTCCATGCTCCTCCATGGTGCTGGAGGCTGATGTCCTCAATAATGAACAAGGGCTCTCACCCCTTCATCCGCCTCCTCCTGTAGTGCTGGGGCTGTGATGTCACTCAATAGACAAGGCTCTCTTCTTGTCCATGCTCCTCCATGATGCCATGAAGAGACCGATGTCCTCCAATGGACACAAAGGGCTCTCCCCTGTGAGTTGGATCGTCTTCAAGTGAAAGACCAGTCCATATCTCTTTAGGAGACAGAGGTCTTTCAGAGGACTTTTACCAAGAGAACTTGATGTATTTCATGCTCTTCTCATCATTTGTTTCGTACTGCAAAACCAAAAATACCTTGCAGTTGTTTCACTGATAATCAGATCATTCTTCTTTTTAAAGAGCACACTTGAACATTATCTGTCTTTACTTAACTGACTTAGCTTTCATTCTAATCCAATATTAACTGAGGCAGTATCTCTTCTGAATTATAATTATAGGCATCAGAAAGAGAAATGTGCAACTCTTAAACTGACATATTATTAACATTCTTCAACATAGCAAGAAAGTTGCAACTCTGTGGTTTATACTAACCAAATGTTAACTTAACTTACATCAAGTTACCAAAACTTGGTTTTCAAGCAAAACAACAATAAATACAATAGTCAATAATAGTAACATTAAAACCACTAATTATCAGAAAAATCCAAAGAGAAAGGCATGGAATCTAATTGCCACAGGAAAGATTTGTTTCCCCAACTTAGTGGGAGAGCAGCTTTTTCTGTAAACTTTTAAATACTGTCCTATTTAGTAAATACCGAAATAATCCTGTAGATTTTATATTTATCTGACTGAAAGAGTTTGTAGAATGTCATCAAATAGCAACAGCTTCAAACCTTTCAAGTGTACAATCTCTTCATGAAGGGAATCTACACATTTCAATCCCATTTTGCTAACAAACAACTCTCATGCAACCAATAAACAAGGTTTCATCTTGAAATTGTGTTTACCAAGAAAATGCATTTTCATCCCCTGATAGCAATGAACTGCGACTCGTCTAATTTAAAGTTATCTGGCTGTGACTCTGAAAGGACTCATAACGACACGCAAAAGCAGCACTGTGGTTCCTGGCCCCAACACAATGGTTCTGAAAACCAAACAAGTGGTGAAACGCTTTGGCTCCCAAGTGGTCTTCTCTCGAAGGTCGATATTGAAGTAGCTCAAGATCTGTCCCTATATATATACTCATGTCATATGATGTCCTTAGAGAAATTCTGTTCTATATTGCTCTAGTTCATTCAAAATCAACCACGTCCTTTAAGCGTGTCTACCTGCACAGTTAACCTGCCAGCCCAGGA